>CM046453.1:17063629-17261129 GCA_025506515.1 Flaveria trinervia
CCTGCTCTGATACCATTTGACAGGATCAGCGATCACAAGTTTGATGTATTAGAGTTCAAAGCAGCGGAATACGAACAGGAATTAGACAAATTGTAGCAAGTAATCGATACTTGTATGCATTAAGAGCACATACGGTTATAGTGAGAATATATATTTCTGATTCAAGGAATGTTTATAGATATAAAATATTTCTAATCACATCATTCATATCATTCCCGTCATTCACCCATATTACAATAGGTTGTCACTCCTTATATAGAGTGCAACAATCACTGCTGTTATCACGGAAAGTGACAACTGGCAGATCTAATACAAAAATAACTAACTCTTAACAAACTACTGAAATGTTCACAACTACTGAGAACATATCATAGTGTTAAGTACAGAATATAAAACTACTGATTAGAAACTACTGAACTACAACACGACTGAAGAACAAGCTCTTCAGTCGTTTTACAAAACTACTGAAACTAGAATATAAAACTACTGATATCACAACTACTGAAGAAGTACTCTTCAACAGTTGTGACAAACTACTGAGGCTTCAGTACTTGATCTTCAGACTTTGACCTTCAGGTGTTTCATCAGCTGATGACTTCAGTAGATATCATCAGCTGATGTCTTAAGTCTTTGTCTTCAGACTTTGTACGTCAGTGTTGATCTTCAGCACTTGTAAACTCTTCAGCTGTTGTACTTCCGTACTTTGGTCTTTCAGCTTCAGCACTTGTGTTCTTCAGCTGTTGTACTTCAGCACTTTAGTTCTTCAGCTGTTGAAGTCTTCAGCACTTGATCTTCAGCTGTTGAAGTCTTCAACACTTGTCAAACTGCGGATGAGGCTTTCAGCAGTTGTTGTGATACCATGTGGGACTTAGAGGTTTTCTGATCTTGGCTCATTGGTTCTTTTGGTCCAACAGACGAAGGTATTGATTTAAATTTCGGGACGAAATTTCTTTCAACATGGGGATGATGTGACAACTCATTCAAAAATCACTCGATTTCGATTTCTGTGTGCCAATGCCGTAGACCAGTGATAGAACACTCTCACCATGTAACGCAATTTTCGGGACAAAAATTCTTTCAACATGGGGATAATGTGACATCCGGTAAATTTCCGTTACCAAACTCCGTTAGTTCCGTTAAGTCTTGTATACACGTGTCGTGAGCACACACTAGTTGTCGTTTAACGTTGGTGACCTAATAATAATGGATAATGTTAATTTGATGTGAATATAATTGATTATGTGATTATTGGGTTAGGTTTATGTGTTTACACGTTTTTAAAAGGTTAATTAGAAATTAATCGCGTAACGCGGAAACGTGCCTATTTATTCGTATGTCTTGTGTTTTTATAAAAATAAGATATATAATGATTTTCATAAGTTATATCTTTATATTATGAAGTTAAAACACTTTACAAAGAGTTTAAAGCCTAGTTTTTATAAAATACAAATTACAAGGGCTAAAAGGGTAAATATGTAAATTAAAATGAAATAAAACAAAACCCTAGCCCCACACCCACCCCTTCGGCCGCGATCTCCCATCTCAACCCTCTCCTTTGCGAAAATCAGCCTAGAACAAGCATCAAAACATCAATTTGATTCGATTACAAGGCATACAACACGTAGGAATCATCAATTGCAAGTTATTACACGTTAAAGGTTAGATTTTTCATGTTTTTGTGAGTTTTGTTGAGGGCTGAACCCTAATTCGTGAATGGCCTTCATGGGGTCGAAATTGATGTTGGTTGATGATGTTAGTATGTTAGTTAGATTGAATACATGTTAGTTAACGTCGATTATGCATGAATTCTATGTTTTATAGTGGATTGATCATGAACTTTGAGTATGAAGCAAACCCTAGTTCGAAAATGCCATGATTATGCATGATGGATGATTGTTTGATGAATGTATGATGATTAGTAGGTTGTATGAATGTTAGGATACATTGATTTTGCAAGAAATTGGTGAATTGAAGTTGGTGTTCATAGGTTACTAATAATAGTAACTTTATTTTGCATGTAATGATGATCTAGTGATGGATTGATGTTATGGATGTGTTCATGATGATGATTAGATGCTAGATTGTTGTTATGAATGCTAGAAATCTTTGAATGGATGTTGTTGGTTCATAGCTGCCAAAAGTAGAAACTTTTGTTTATGAAGATGGTTAGATTATGGTGATTAGGAAATGTTGATCATGTCTAGATATTGTTATGAGCTTGAGATGGTATAATTATGATGAATTCATGAATACGTTGGATGGTTGATAGATGTTGGGATGTACTTTCCCAAAAGGGAAACTTTATTTGCCTAAAGTCTGAAAAATGATAGCTTGAACATGTTTGGGATGTTAGGAACATGTTAGTATGATCATGAATAGATTCTAATGTGGTAGAACATGGTAATTTGGTTGTATGTGATGCCGGGGTAATCATGAATGATATTTGGACATTATGATCATGTATGATTTGGATGTTGATTAGTAGTAGGACATCATGTTGGGATTGGTGATTGATTGTTGTGATGCAATGCATATGGTAATGATTATGGTTATGATCATCATACACGCGTGCGAATCTGAGGCCCCTACTTAGTAGGATTGGCAGGGTTTAGGATGTGAAGTAATGAGTGGCTTCACATGGCATGTAGTGAGTGGTTTGATCTTTGTGTGACATGTTAGTTGTGTTATAACTAGTGAATATGTTAATGTTCTAGATTCGCATGACTTGTATGATACTTGGTTGTATGATGATCTAAGTGTTACACCTGGATGATATAACATACATATGGTTTATTTGAATGTTAACTATGTATGATATATGCGTATGATTACTTGAATGGTTTACAACACATAAAGTCACCAACGGGTCAAATGGGTCAACTAGGTCAAACATGTCTGTTTTTCTGAAATCTTGAGTCCTTTGTTGTAGTGTACTTAGGGTTTCACGTGTTCTTTGATTACACGTACTCATGCACTTATATGATCTAGGTAACCTCTGAAGGTTGTCTGTCTATTCTGTTTGTCAAGTCAAACTCTGTGTATCTATATGCATAACAGGTGAGTTCATGCCCCACTTTTTATTTACTCTCTTTGGGGGGAGATAGCAAACTGGTAAATCACGAATGCTTTATGTATTCAAGTTGTGTACAATATTATATAGTGTTGATATCATGGAAAAGTCCTCACACTTTCGAATTGTTAATATTGAATAGCGGGGAAATTTGGGTAGTACTACTGGGTCTGACGAGCCCCACCTGTGTGACTCGAGGTCAACCGGGTGCAAGTTGTCCTAATGAACATTGTCACGACCTGTTAAGTCGTGGCAGGAGGCAACAACGTAACACAGTCAGCTTCAATTGCGAAATCACTATGAAATAATATTTACTGTTAATGGACTAGCTATCTGTTACAATACGCTACTTGTACATCTCTATTATTAAACTGTTTATGTTTGAATATCTCTTGAACTCACCAACCATTGTGTTGACATTTTTAGTATGCTATTCTCAGGTCACTAGCTTGCTTGCCATAGGAGCACTGCATGGTCCACCGCACATTCTATGACACGGTCTTCAAGACAAATTTTATCATTTTAATAATTAATGATTACTCTTTTGGGATTGGCACGTGTTTTGCCACAATTATACTTTTATTTCCTGGGTTGTTTTCAAAACGCTTCCGCACTGTTTAATTTATTTACTTGGGTTGATTTCATTTAATTATGACATATAGAGTCGTTCTGAGTAACTATTGACTGTGATCTTGGTTTGTTCACACGCCTCGCGGTAAAACTCCACAAGTGAATTTGGAGGGTGTGACAACAATTTTATTTATATATTATATATAAAAAAAAGAACAAAACTTATAATAATGTTGTAATATTTATAAAGTTTAAATAAAATTATAACTAAATAAAATGAACCTAATTTAATCAATAAAATTAGGGCAACGTTTGAAATAGTAGTTTGTATAATCTAACATATAAAGTCTAAATTTTATAAAAAATATATACTAACTGTATAATCATTTTTAGAATATTAAATAAAATATTAGAATTTTTTGTAAATAAATACAGAGGATTAATTAAATGGTTTTATAATAAATAAAGTGTATAAGATAAGTTTTCATAATTTTTATATGTTTTTAAAACTGCAGAAGTCCCCTATTAAAATAATGGAGGTCCCCGGGTTCGAACCGGGACCTCTAGCATGAGGTGTGTGAGTGTAACTAGTAAACCAAAGGCCTCAGCCGCGATGTTTATCCGTTTTTAATTCTTAAATATAAAACTTAAACAAATCCCCAATTCTCCAAGAACCCTAGTTTCGATTGATTCGAAATTGAACCACCAATCGATGTTGCTAAACAAATTATGATTAGGGCTTTCGTTCATTGACTAAAATCGAGTATGTAAATATTTTTAATTACCTGTGTTGTAGATTAACTCGATATGAACAAGTGAAGAACAAGCCGCGACTACAACAGGATCCGATTGATATGAAAATGATGATGGAAATCAAATTAAACTCGTGGAAATCTTCGAATGATGTTCTTGATGCAAAGCCCCTTGTCAATTTAGGCTCAATTCATTCGGAGATTAGGTTTTAGTAGAGTTGCAGGTCTCAGAAATGAAAGGAATTGGAGGTGAAATTATTGTGTGTTTCAGGTGCGATTAAGAGTTGTAAACGGTTAAGTGTAATTAGATGATTTATTAGGTTCATTTAATTAGAGTATTATTAAGGTTTAATGCCCGAACGGTTGCGGGGTTTAAGTCACCAGTTATTTGATCGTTTGAGGTTTGTAACCGGCTTGTAAACGCAATTAAAGTGAGCTTTCAAGTTCGAATTAAGTTCATGAAATAATTTGGAACGGTTTGGTGTCTAATTGTGGAGGTTTTCGATGGTTTTGGGGGACGTCGGAGTTCGGAACGTGGCCGGAGATATGGCCGCCGGAAATACGGGGTTAGGGGAGGGTGGTTTGGGTTTCTTTAATAAATTACACAAATGGCCCCTATAGTTTAAGGTTTATTAATTTATATTAGAAACTTTAAATTCAAGTTTCAAAAATACATAAATACCCCTGAACTTAATTTAAGTTTAAATTTTAACTAATTTATTAATTTCAAAGCTTTTGTAATTATTATTATTATTATTATTAATATCATTAATTTTATAGTTATTATTATTAGTTATTATTATTATAGTATTATTATTTAGTTATTATTATTGGTATTATTAACATTATTATAACTTTTATTATTGTTACTATATATTAATATTAACATAATCAATATTATTTGATATTTTATAATTTTAACTAACATACATTAAAAGTTAATGATAATTAAAAAGAATAAGCATAAATAATACATGAGTTTCATAATAGACAATAATGACCCTTATAAGAATAAACGAAGTTAACATTTATTAACAGAAAAATACAAGATGTTACAGTCCCCCCAACTTGTAAGAATTTCGTCCCGAAATTAAGAAAAAACTATACGAATAAAAACGGGCATTTCTTCTTCATGTGCTCCTCACGTTCCCAAGTAAATTCAGCGCCACACTTATTCTCCCAACGAACCTTGACAATTGGGGTAGTTGTGGTTCTAGTTTTCTTCATAATGCGATCCATGATTTTAACAGGTTTCTCAACAAAACGCAATGACTCGTCAAGCTGAATGTCTTCCAACAGAACATGCAGACTTTCATTAGTCAAGCACTTTCTCAAGTTTGAAACGTGGAATACAGGATGAACTCCACTAAGGTCGGAAGGTAACTCCAGTTGGTAAGCCACCTTTCAAACCCTTTTCAGGATTTTAAAAGGTCCTACAAATCTCGGAGCCAGTTTACCCTTCTTTCTAAATGTCGGTCTAGTAGATCGATGAACGGCACTTACGACCATAAAGAGCTTCAAACGGTGCCATCTTGATACTCGAGTGATAACTATTGTTATACGAAAATTCTGCGAGCGGTAGATGTGTATCTCAATCACCACCAAAGTCAAGGACACAAAGGCGTAGCAAATCCTCTAAGGTTTGGATGGTTTGCTTGGTTTGACCATCTGTTTGAGGATGGTAAGCCGTGTTTAGATCCAATTGGTACCCAAGAGTTCTTGCATAGACGTCCAAAAGTGCGAAGTGAAACTAGCATCTCGGTCGGATATGATGTGTAGAGGTACCCCATGACGACATACAGTTTCATCGACGTATATACGAGCCAACCTTGATGTCTTGTAAGTATCACGTATGGGTATAAAATGTGCCAATTTGGTCAATCTATCAACGATCACCCATATGCTATCATGTCCACGAGAGGTTCGGGGTAGCTTAGTTATGAAGTCCATGGATATGTGTTCCCACTTCCACATAGGGATTTCGGGTTGCTCAAGTAATCCACTTGGATATTGATGTTCGGCTTTATCCTTCATACACGTGAGGAACTTAGCTACATAAGTCGCTATATCTTTCTTCATTCCAGGCCACCAATATTAACCACGCAGGTCCATGTACATCTTATCAGAACTAGGATGAATAAAATAATGAGTTTTATGAGCTTCGTTCATGATAAAGGTACGTAGATTATCGCGATTTGGAACCCAAATTCAATTCGCTAAGTACATCAACCCATTGGGTTTCGTCTCCAATTGAGTTAAAAGGTTATGCTCCAGTTCATCCTTCATTCTTCCTTCTTGTTGCACCACTTGTTGAGCCACCAAGATACTAGACTCGATGTCACTATCTATTCTCAAGTTTTGTAGCAATACAGTAGTCTTGCTGACATCTAGTCGGATCTCAGTATCGAACTCTCCCAAAGTGTCAAACCATTGTCGTCGATCATGAATTTCTTGAAACGAGATCATCTTGTTATGAATCTTTCGACTTAGAGCATCGGCCATAACATTCGCTTTACCAGGATGATAACGAATGTCACAATCGTAATCACTAATCAACTCCACCCAACGACGTTGTCTCATATCGAGATCTTTTTGATTAAAAATGTGTTGAAGGCTTTTGTGATCGGTGGAGACTATGCATTGTGTACCATACAAGTAGTGTCTCCAAATCTTCAAAGCAAAAACAACAGCACCAAGCTCGAGATCGTGTGTTGTGTAATTCACCTCGTGGACCTTCAATTGTCTTGATGCATAAGCTATGACATTTCCTCGTTGCATGAGGACACAACCAGGCCTTGTTTAGATGCATCACAATACACGGGGAAATCGTCGTTCCCATCAGGTAGGGTCAAGATAGGAGTATTGCACAAGTTGTGCTTTAATGCTTCAAAAGCTTCTTCTTGCTCGGAACCCCACTCGAATGGTTTATTCTTTTGTGTCAAAGACTTGAGTGGCTTCGTGATCCTCGAGAAGTTGGCAATGAATCGCCGATAATAGCCAAAAAGACCAAGAAAAGAACGAACTTGGTAGGAGTTGTAGGAACACACCAATTCTTCACGGCTTCTACCTTTGCAGGATCAACGTGAATTCCTTGGCTATTCACCACGTGTCCTAGAAATTGAACTTCCTCAAGCTAGAATCGCACTTCAAAAACTTCGCATACAATTGCTCTTTCTTCAACAACTCAAGAACTTGTCACAGATGCAGCTCATGATCGGTGTGGGACTTGGAATAGATAAGTATGCCATCAATGAAAACGATCATGAACTTATCCAGATAAGGCTTGCATACTCGATTCATGAGATCCATGAAGACAACAAGAGCGTTTGTTAAACCAAAAGGCATAACCATGAACTCATAGTGCCCATATCGAGTACGGGACGTAGTCTTTGGGATATCATCGTCATGGACTCGTAATTGATGATAACCAGAACGTAAATCGATCTTCGAAAAAATAATGGCTCCTTGAAGTTGATCAAACAAGTCATCGATACGAGGAAGAGGATAACGATTCTTGATGGTAAGCTTGTTTAGTTCACGATAGTCGATGCACATATGAAACGATCCATCTTTCTTCTTCACGGAAAGAACATGTGCACCCCAAGGCGAAGAACGAGGATGAATGAAGCCCTTCTCGGATAGTTCTTGAAGTTGACTAGAGAGTTCTTGCATTTCCAATGGTGCAAGTCGATATGGTGATTTAGCCACGGGGTTTGCTCCCGGAATCAAATCAATTTTAAACTCGACTTCACGCACGAGAGGTAAGCCACTAAGGTCATTGGGATATACTTTAGGAAAGTCTCGTACAATCGGGACATCCTTAAGATCTTTCCCTTTGACTTTGTGTTGACCACGTAAGCCAAGAAAGCCATATAGTTCTTTCTTAGGCACTTTCAGGCTTGGGTTCACGACATGAGTTTGAGCCCTTTGGAGGATTTTTCACCGAACACTTTCAATGTATCCCAAGAAGGTAACGATATACGAATGCACTTCTCGAAACAAATGATCTTGGCATGGTGTTTGGCTAACCAATCCATACCAATGATGATGTCAAAGCTTCCAAGTTTCATAGGAATAAGATCGGTAAGGAAATCATGTGCGTCGAGACTCAAAATACAATCGCGGATAATGATATCAACGATGATCAATTCTCCATTGTCGACTTCGACGGTGAGAGGTATTTCTAGTTTCGTATGTGGCTTAGCAGGTATGGGTTCAAATTCTAATGAAACAAAACTCTTATCGGGTCCCGAGTCAAATAGGAAATATGCACAAGTTTTATTAATAAGAAACATACCTATTCAATTTTAAAGGTATTTAACGATACAGGTAACACATGATAAGAATTAGGTCACAAAAGTTAAAGGTAAGTTAACATACCATTCACCACATCGTTGTTTGCTTGTGCTTGATTTGCATTGACGTTGAAAGCACGTCCTCGGGCTTGTGGAACATTACCCACAAGACGGGGGCATTGTAGGCGGAAATGACCAGGTTCCCCATAGTTGTAGCAAACACGGTTTGTGACCATTGCGGCGTTGTTAGGTGCACGGTAACAAGTCGCCACCAAGTGACCATATTTATCGCATAAGGTACAGATACATCATGGTTGATTCCCCGGATGGTGGTACCTACAATTTTTGCACGCATAGGCCCTAGCCCCAGGCACTTATGCCCCAGGTGCAGCCACAGGTGCAGCCACAAGTACAAGTTGTCTTTGGGGTTGTTTGAGTGCAGCCACGACATAGTTGCGCGCCGGTGTGAACTTGCGCTTCTTCTTGTTGTTGTTATTGTTGTTGTTATTGTTGTTGTTGTAAGACAGTTTGGCTTTGGTCTCCTTAACAGCCTCGGTAGCCGTCTTTTCCACCTTCCTTGCACCCTTCACAGACATGGTGCCCGCTCGTATATGATTCTCAGTGAGTTGAGCGGTGATAGTGATGGCTTCCTCTAAAGTTGTGGGTTGGCTACCCACCACCACATCTTGAATTTGGGGTGGTACACCCTTGATGAACTTCTTGTTGTTGCGGGGGACAGTGTCGACCATATGAGGCAACAATATACTCAACTCATGATGCCTAGTTAAGTAGGCCAAATGGTCACCACCATCTTGCTTCAAGTTCCAAAATTCCTCGTCTACTTTTTGTAGTTCACTCCTCGGGCAGACTTCGCGATGGCGATATTCTTGAACTCATCCCAAGAGAGTGCCAAAATAGCATCAGCTTCTTGTAACACCCGGTTATTTATCTCTTTTGAAGCCAACGAATGGAGAACAACAAATAAAGCCCTAAGTCGAGAGACCAAGCTCGCCAATGAAAAAAGTCAGGTGAGTGGGAGTATATAAGGGAGAGGGCAGCCCTTACCCTCTCCCCACACCCACATTTCAGCCAAAGAAGAGGAGAAGAGAGAAAGAAGAGAAAAAGGAGAAAAAGTTGGTTCGGGTTGGTTCGAGTGAGCCAAGTCGTCGAGAAACGAGTCAAACTGAAGCTCTACTTCTTGGTGTCGTTTGTGTGAGTTCTAAGACCTCACTTTTACTTATTTTCAAATGATTTTGGGGCTGGAAACATAGAAATCCCATTTTTGTATGTATGTGTGTTTGACCAATTTTGGTATGTTGCGTGTGATGCGTTTGGAGGTTGTTTCTGGGCTTGTGTGTGCTTGAATGATGTTGCGGTATGCATCCCTAAGGTTTAGGATGGTCTATTTGGGCTTAGAATGGGTTTAGATGAGTTTGGAGGTCGAAAAGGGCAGTTTGCGTTCGGCTGGAACTGCATTCTGCATTAGATAGGGCTAGGCGACCGACTGGAGACCGAATGGAGGCCATACGGTCGAATAGGGTGTGATTGGGGTCCATTCGCACGATTGGGTTCCATTCGTACGATTGAAGGTCCATTCGCACGATTGAAGGTCCAGTCGCATGGAGGTCATGCGATTGAAGGTCCAGTCGCATAAGAGCTTATCCGCATTAGTCCCATTCGCATGACGTCCATCCGCATTAGTCCATTCGTACGATTGGGTATTCATTCGCATGAGTGCTCATTCGCATGATATTCGATTGCATGGAGGCCATGCGACTAAAGGATGTCCATACGCCTGAATAGGGCTGTTGCACCCGAGGAGAAGTGTAGTTTGACTTCTGTCTTTCGAGGAAAAGTGTAGATGTAAGTTTTGACGTAAAGGTTCCCGTAAGAGCATGTAAGATGATGATTGAGGCCTTAGAGTGCACGTAGGGCATAATGATGAGAATGTTGCAAGTTTATGCATGTTATGTGTGTATGATATTGGCCTGTATGATGATGATGATTGTGTATGATATGTTCCTTATTATGATATATATTTATCTTTCTTGTGGCTTTACGTGTCATGTTAATGAACGAATGAAGTATTATGTAACGTAAAGTGAAGGATAACGAAAGAGGAACACGAAGTAAGAATGCATGCATTATTGAACGATGAATGAACGAAGGAAAGGCTTGCAAGCACATATATGAGGTAAGCAACCCTATGGTTGCAACAGACTCAGATAGCATGCTATCGTGAAGTTGCCATGAGGTGAGCAACCCTGTTGTTGCAAGAGACTTGGATAGCATGCTATCGTTGAGATTGGCAATGAGGTGAGCAACCCTATGGTTGCAACAGACTCGGATAGCGTGCTATCGTGAAGTTGCCATGAGGTGAGCAACCCTATTGTTGCAAGAGACTCGGATAGCATGCTAACGTTGAGATTGGCAATGAGGTGAGCAACCTATGGTTGCAACATACTCGGATAGCGTGCAATAGTTGGGATTGCTAATGAGGTGAGCGACCCTGTTGTCGCAACAGAATCGAGAGAACGAAAGCATAGAATGAACGAAAGTTAACGAATGTAGTAGAAGATAATAATTGTATTATCTATGTGTACGTATGATGTATGATCACATGAAAGTAAAGTATGATTTTTAATGATAGATAAAGTATGTTTATTATAATACTAGAACTCACTCAGCAACGCTGACTTTTATGTGTTTCCATTTGGCAGGTAATGATTGTTGAGGATGGCATGAGCGACTACTCGGCTCTTTTGGGATGACATTCTTTTGATTAATGTTTTTGCATTGTAATGCGAACAAGCTGTTTTGTAATGAATGTTGTATTAACATGCAAAAGCATTTACATGGAAATGAAAGATTATTTTTAGTGTTTCGCTGCGATTTTATGAAATACGAATGTAAATATATGTTTTATGTGCGATGAGAATCCAAGTGTAAGCGTCCCGAGAATGGGGCCTTACAAGTTGGTATCAGAGCCGAAGTTTAAGTGAAATGGGTAATTTTTCAAAATAAACCTTAACTTAAACTGAGAATGGGACGGAAAGGGAATGAGATGCCAATCTGAGTAGCTGCATGCCATCAGGTATTTTCGTAAAGTTAACCGGTTTTATATGCGCATGGTATGTGGTTATGTATTGTATGTAGGTTTAAATACTAATGTAGTCAGGACAGGTAATGCTTGGGGTATGAAGAGTAAAGTAAGTGGCTAATCACAACTGGCCACTGTAATTAAGGACTTACTATACTTGACATAAACTGAGCTGTTCCCTTGAATGACCGTGTTGGTGTTTGAATCTTTCAGTGTGCGTGTGATGGCCGGTGGTAGATCTTCGAAAGCTTCACGGGGTGGAGAACATGGTGCTGAACCACGACCCAAGAGAAGGAGACCTTGATTTGAGAAGGTGGTTCACGAAGAACCAGAGACCCCTCATCCAGAGGGTGGCGACAAGAGTGCCAATCTGAGAGCCTCAGTAAAGGAGGCTGTGGTGGAAGAAGTTCATGAGGTCATGCAGACGATTCTACCGTCTGTGGTGACCGAAGTGATCAAGGCAGTAAGAGAAGGGGAAAGAAAGGAGAGAACAGGTCCTCGGGAGGACGGGAACAACCGGAGCCGGAAACGGTTCCCTCTGATGATGAGGAAGAGGAAGAAGAAGAGCCTGCGCCGGAGGCGGCATGAGGCTGTAACTACGGGGCATTTATGAGATGCAAGCCCCCAACTTTTGATGGAAATGACACTACTGCTGCTGCTCACCGGTGGGTGAGGGAAATGGAGGCTGTTCTCGATATCAGTGAGTGCCGGGAAGACCAAAAGGTGAAGTTCGCTACCCACTCTTTTGTGGATTCGACTCTGTGCTGGTGGGACAACATTGTCCAAGCCGAGGGTAGCAGGGCGATCGGGAGGATGAGGTGGTCATAACTGAAGAAGTTGGTGATTGAGGAGTTTTGTCCTCATTGGGAAATGGACACGGTTGAAAGGGAGTTCGTGCAACTAGAGGCGGGAACTATGACGCACCGCACTACACCACGAAATTCAACGAGATGGCACGTCTGGTGCCGGAACAGGTGACACCTTTGTCACGAAGATTAAAAGATACATTAAGGGTTTGCCAGGGATATTCACAGGCATATGATCCCTACCGACCGAGCACGTTTAGGTCGGCGATGGACTTGGCAGGGAGATTATGTGATGAAAGGTCTGTGGTGGTGGTGGCTGAGGGCGGCAAGAAGAATGGTGGTAATCGAAACTGGCAGGGGAAGAGGTTTGGTCGGGGTAGTGCCTCAACGGGTAACAAGAAGGCATGGATGGACGATCGCCATGTGGTCGCATCGGGTGCTGGTATACAGAAGTGTGGTAGGTGTGGGAGAGAACATAACGGGGAATGTAGGCTGGGGTTGAGTGTGTGCTTCAAATGTGGGAAGCCGGGGCATATAGCCAAGGACTGTCGTGCGGTCAGATGCTTTAACTGTGGTGAAGAGGGTCACATGAGTAGGGATTGCAAGAAACCAAGGGCCGAGGATTCCGTGATGAAGAAGCCGGGAGGTGAAGGACCGAGGGTGAGCGGCAGGGCATTCACCATGACATAGGAGGAAGCTAGGACAAACCCTGATATTGTGTCCAGTACGTTTCTAGTGAACCAAACTTTAGCTTCTGTGTTATTTGATTCGGGTGCCAGTAAAAGTTTTATTTTTGTTGCTTTCTATGCTAAGCTGCTTGTTAGTAGTAGACGTGTTGATGCGCCCTTCGATGTAGAAACTGCCATAGGTAAGTCTGCCAGGATCTCTGAGATGATAAAGAACTGTGATGTGGAGCTAGAAGGTCATAAGTTTCCTGTTAGACCGTTTGTGATGACCTTAGGTGGTTTCGATTTGGTTCTTGGGATAGATTAGTTAGCAGACTTCAAGGCGAACATTGTGTGTCGCAAGAAGATGATTCAGCTATCAGTGCCTGACGGGAGTTTGGTGATGGTTTATGGTGATCGGGTCACAACAATTCCGAAAGTGATTTCGATGGTGGTGGCGGGAAAGTGTATGAGGCGTGGATGTAGTGCTTATTTGGCCTATGTAAAGGATGTGGATACGCCAGCACCACAATTGTCTAATGTACCGGTTATGTGTGATTTCCCAGACGTGTTCCCAAAAGACTTACCAGGAGTGCCACCTGATAGAGAGATTGAGTTTCAGATTGATCTGATACCGGGTGCCCAACCTGTTGCCAAGGCACCGTATCGGTTTGCTCCGACAGAGATGAAAGAGCTGATGGGGCAGTTGCAAGAGCTGCTTGATAAGGGGTTCATTAGACCGAGTATCTCTCCTTGGGGTGCTCCGGTCTTATTTTTGATAAAGAAGGACAGTAGTATGAGGATGTGCATCGACTACCAACAGCTGAATAAGTTGACGATAAAGAACCGATACCCCTTACCAAGAATCGATGATTTGTTTGATCAGCTTCAAGGTGCCAGTTGGTTTTCAAGGATAGATCTTTGATCGGGCTATCATCAGTTGAAGGTGAAGGAGCATGATATCCCTAAAATAGCTTTTCACACGCGCTACGGTCACTACGAGTTTCTTGTCATGTCCTTTGGTTTGACCAATGTGCCATCTGCTTTTATGGATCTAATGAATCGTGTGTGTCGGCCTATGTTGGATAAATCAGTGATTGTGTTTATTAATGATATCCTGATTTATTCGAAGAGTGAGATTGAGCATGCCGGTCACATTTGGGAGGTTCTGGAGACGTTGAGGAGGGAGAAGTTGTATGCAAAATTCTCCAAGTGCGCGTTTTGGTTGCATGAAGTTCAGTTCTTGGGTCATGTGGTGAATCTCGACGGGATTATGGTGGACCCGGCTAAGGTGGAGGCAGTGATGCCATGGAAGTCTCCAAAGACACCATCCGAGATTCGTAGTTTCTTGGGTTTGGCGAGCTACTACAGAAGATTCATCCAAGACTTTTCCAAGATCGCTTCTCCACTAACCAAGTTGACCCGAAAAGATGTGAAGTTTGTATGGGGTCAAGCTCAAGAGAAGGCATTCGAAGAATTGAAGGCGAGATTGACTCAAGCTCCTGTTCTGTCATTACCCGATGGAAGCGAAGATCTGGTGGTTTATTCAGATACTTCCTACTTGGGGTTGGGGTGTGTGTTAATGCAGAGAGGGAAGTTTATAGCCTATGCATCCCGACAGTTGAAGATTCATGAGGTCAATTATCCTACTCATAACTTGGAGCTAGCTGCCGTGGTCTTTGCACTAAAGATTTGGAGGCACTATCTGTACGGGACGAAGTGCACCATATTCATCGACGACAAAAGCTTGAAGTACTTCTTTGAGCAAAAAGATCTGAACATGAGGAAGAGGAGATGGTTAGAACTTATCAAGGATTATAATTGTGAGATCCATTACCATCCGGGCAAAGCTAACATGGTAGCTGATGCCCTTAGCTGAAAGGAGAGGCCCGAACCGATTCGGGTGAAAGCATATCAACTGATCATGACCTCTAATGTGATGAAGCAAGTCAAAGAGTTTCAAGATGAGGCACTGAAAGAAGATCATCTTAACTCTGAGAGGATGAGAGGTCTGGTTGGGGAATTGGGTGAAAACACACTTGGTGTTAAAACCCGATTTGAACGGGTGTGGATTCCTTGTTTTGGGGATCTACGGGTGAAGATAATGGATGAGGCTCACAAGACTCAATACTCCATTCATGTTGGTGCCACAAAGATGAACCAAGACATGAAGAAGAATTATTGGTGGCCGGGTATGAAGCGTGATATGGTGGAGTATGTGAGTAAGTGCCTTACTTGCTTACAGGTGAAGGCCGAGCATCAAAAGCCGTATGGGAAGATCCAACCTTTGGATATACCGGAATGGAAGTGGGAGCACATCACCATGGATTTCATTACGAAGCTGTCGCGTACTCCGAAAGGGTACGATGCCATATGGGTGATTGTCGACCGTTTGACGAAGAGTGCTCACTTCCTACCGATCCGCGAGACACATTCATCTGATAGGTTGGCTAACCTGTTCATCAAGGAAATTGTAACTCATCATGGTGTGCCGATGTCCATTGTGTCTGATCGTGACACCCGGTTTACATCTAAATTCTGGAAGAAATTCCATGACGCCATGGGAACGAGGTTGCATATTAGCATGACTTATCATCCCCAAACTGATGGTCAGTCAGAAAGGATCATTCAGACATTGGAAGACATGCTTCGGGCATGTGTGATTGATTTTGGGGGAAGTTGGGATTACCACCTGCCATTAGCCGAATTAAGTTCACGAAACAATTGCATGTGTGATTGACATTGGAAGTGAGCTTTCAAGTTCGAATTAAGTTCACCAAACAATTTGGAATGGTTTGGTGTCTAATTGTGGAGGTTTTTGATGGTTTTGGGGGATGCCGGAGTTCGGAACGTGGCCGTAGATAAGGCCGCCGAAAATACGGGATTAGGGGAGGGTGGTTTGGATTTTTTTTTAATAAATTACACAAATGGCCCCTGTAGTTTAAGGTTTGTTAATTTATTTTAGAAACTTTAAATTCAAGTTTCAAAAATTACATAAATACCCCCTAAACTTAATTTAAGTTTAAATTTTAACTAATTTATTAATTTCTAAGCTTTTGTAATTATTATTATTATTATTATTATTATTATTATTTTAGTTATTATTATTATTATTATTATTTTAGTTATTATTATGGTATTATTAACATTATTACAACTTTTATTATTGTTACTATATATTATATTAACATAATAAATATTATTTGATATTTTTATTTTTAACTAACATACATTAAAATTTAATGATAATTAAAAAGAATAAGCGAAAATAACACATGAGTTTCATAATTGATAATAATAACCCTTATAAGAATAAACGAAGTTAACATTTATTAACGGGAAAATACAAGATGTTACAATATAAGAAGCCTAAATTTTGGCTATGACATCTTCCATTGACAATCACTAAAGTCATCATTGTCTTTTATCAATGCACTGTAGATTTTGAACTATGGATGAATGGCATCTAGAATTCTCTAATTTAGTTCCTTAGTTGGATAATCAACATTGTACTGCGTATATTCATTTAACAAGTGCTAAAATCTCGTGATAATCTCATCAATTGTCTCATTCTCCAAATATTTAAATAGTACAAACTGTTTCATTAGAAGATCTTTCCCACTTTTCTTATTATTTGGCATACCCTTCATAACACTTTTCTCTTTTCTTCTCTAGGCATAGAGATTTGGTTTACCGTATCAGATCTACTAATAAAGGTATTGGTGAGAATGCTTATACCATTCACTAATTGAAATTTGCATACTTGTGTCCACATACGACTGATGTGCTCCAAATTATACATAAAAATCCTATCAAAGGCACATCAATTATTTCTTAATATCTTCTTTAAAATGATGAAAATGTACTTAAAATGTTAAATTATGTTTTTAGGTGTTTAAAATGGCAAGATGGACAAAAGAAGCATATTTAGCAAGAAATTGAAGTAATCCGAGCTTTGGAGTCAATTGTTTGGACATCTGAAAGGACAAGAAGTATTGCCCCCTAAAAGTAGACACGGGGCCGTGCCCCATTTAGCATGGGGCCGTGCCCGACACAACCTGTATGTACGAGCCGACCAACTTTCGTAAGCATTGTATTAGTACGGGGCCGTGCCTTTTAGGCATGGGTTCGTGCTTAAACACTACAGAAAGCCTATAAATAGAAGCCTAAGTTCACCTTTTTGGGAAGCTTTGGTGGGAGAGTTACTCTGCAGAACTCTCTCGAGAATCAAGACTTCAAGGTCATTTGGAGGCTCAGGAGGTGCATATAACACTTGGAAGAAGCTCAGGATCGTCTAAACGTCATCCATTGTGGATTATCGGTTTGATTGTTCCATTTCACCGATGATTACATATCTATCTTCTTTGTTATCTGTTGTTATGTTCAAGCTCATTATGAGCTAAACTCTTTTTTATCATCCTAATCGGATGAAACTTATGTAATTTGTGATGAACTAATGGTGTGATAATATTATGTTATTGTTATGGTGGTTTTGGGAAAACTATTGATGGGTAGCATCTACATTTGAATGGGAAGTTATAAATTTATGGTTTGTGATTATGATTTTCATACAAGGTTGAAAACCGTATGATTAACTTTCATTCGCCAAAATAGGTCTTTATAAGAAATCCATGGCTAATGAACTAGAAATGGTTATTAGAAATCATATCACCTTAACTTTCTGATCATTTGCGGATTCTCTTTTATTAGTTTGAAAAATCTTCAGTAATTATTATGGTTTTCGAAAATTAATGGTATGTTAGAAAGAAACTTGATCAAATTTCTTTTTAACATTAAGTTATGTTTTCAGAAATCATATGTCAAATAGGTCGCAAAAGATTTACCTACATTACTAGGGCTTTGATCTAAGCAGTAAAACTCAACCTGATATGATCCTAGTCACTACGACAGCAGGATATTCGAGAAATCGCGCTAGCTCATCTTTATAAATATTAACATAATTACATTAATCCATATCTTTAAATCACACCACCAATTAATCACGGTTACATAAGTGGAGTCTAATTAGGATGATAACTTTTATTTCCTGGTTTTAAATCCAAACGCTTCAAATCTTAGTTTACTTTATTTTTATTATTGTTTTTTAACCCTAAAAATCTTTCCAATGCACCTTATCATTTTCTTTAACAAAAACCAAATCTGATAGTCAAACGTCAAGTTTGTTGAGTAAGCTAGGTGTGTCCAAGGATTGATACTCGGTTCTTACCAACACTATATTACCACACGACATGTACACTTGCCTTTTGTATGTGTGGTTTAGTACTTGTAATAACCAATTAAAACTAACTCTGTGCGTAAAATATTTATCAAAATATATATACTATCCGCACCCATCAACGACACATATGCATCTAAATGATTCCAGGAGACTAATCAGTACACGCCATAAGTTTTGGAGGTTTTGTTGGCATCCCAATTTATTTTTATAAGCTAACATTGTTGAAAGATTCGCTTGATACGACATTGTATAAGCATTTGAAAATTCAACCTCGATGAAATTAAGAGTCTGGAGCAACTATGGTAATTTCGCTTGATAACTAATTTCACTTGAACTCGCTGACTACAAGATTTTGACCCTATCGCAACGACAAATGTCGTCGTCATAGGTGGCCTATGTCGTTGCCGTAGCCTATCGCGACGACATGTCGTCGCTATAGGGTAAGTAACCATAGATTCGTCGCAATTGATAAAAAAAAGTCGCCGCCGTAGAGTTTGTCGCCATTGCCACTTATCGCGATGACATGTCGTCGACACAGACATGTCGCTATTATTATTATTATTTTAATTCAAAATAAAAATAAATTATCTAACTACGGACTCTATGACGATGACATGTTGTCACCATAGGTATTTTAATATAATAAATAATAAAAATAGAAAATATATTAAATTAAATATATTATTTTCTAATTTTATCTATGGCGACGTCGTCGCCATAGGGTTCCTAGTTAAATAATTTATTTTTAAAATTTTATTTTTTCCCAGGTTTTTTACCTAAAATTTACCATAAATCAGATACGCAGAAATGAAACCTAAGTATTACCAATACTTAAACGAAGATCAAACAATTCTAATTATTACATACCAAACAAAACAAAAGTATCAAACTAAACATATCTTAAGTTTTTACAACCCAAACAAATTAACTTACTAATTGTCGTCATCTTCGTCGTTATTGGATTATGTTTTCTTCTTTCAAATTCATTCATCATTTCTTGCATTTCTCGCATTTGTTGCTTTATTGCTTCCATTTCTTCATTCCGATGTGATGATGAACCGCTTGATTGTTCATAACGAGAGATATTTTTTACTTTTCGTCCAACACCTCTCATATGACCACACCTTTCTCCTAATGCAAGCTCTAAACATTGCATCTCATTAACGGGCGAATCCCCCGCCTCCATTTGCATTTGGGCGTAATGATTTTCAATTTTTGCCTGCAATTTTAAAAAAAACAAAATGAAAAGGTATTAAGATTTTATGAAATTTTGACAGCATAACTTTAACAAAATGAAAAAAACCATGCTAAATCATAAGTAAATATAACATAAAATTCCCAACTTTCAATATATAAACACAACTTATCAAAACCAAACAGTTCTCAAATATGTATAGCATATAGACTATATTGGGTCAACTTGACCCTTCTCTGTAATGCGACCTCCTTCACATTTTGATGTAACATGGGGTCCCGGTTGTTGCTCCTATTAAAAACAATATTCATAATAGCATAAAAGAATTAATAATACATAATTACATAATATATGTTTTCTTACCTGAAGATATCGTCTTTGAGCATATGATCGACTACCATGCAGACTTGGATAGAGTTGTTTTGCCCTATTCTCTACGCCTTTTTCAGAAAGGCGTTTATGTTATTCACTTGAGAAAAACTCAACCACCCACTCCCATGCCTCCTGAGTTTGACCTTCAGGTGGATTATTTACAACATGCTCAATAGTATCATAACCTCCATGATTTAAGAAATGTTGTTTCATATTATATTTTCTATCTCAAAATGCTCGCTGGCAATCCATATGGATACCAAGTTAGATTCCATGCCAATGGTCTAAACCACGATGAGCTTCTAAATCAAAATATTCCTGCAAAACAGATTAGTAGAAATATATAAAAATTATGATTACTAAATTACAAATAAAAGACTACATAATACTCGCCTCTAGAAAATTAAACAATGATATCTTAAACGTATGAGGGACTCTTTTTCAAGTTGGATAATGAAAAGGAACAGTGGAAACATGATTGGAAAATGCTCTAACAAATAATTGACTATTTTCTCTCACAGCTTTTAATTGTTTTCCTGTATGATCAAATTCCACGGGCAGTGATTGGTTGTTGTTTGTAGCCCGTTTCTCATATAAATTTAAATTCCTTCCTTTTGATTGTCTTTTCTTAGCTGATGCTATATTAATATAAAAAAATCAAAAGGTTAGTAACATTTAAAATATATTTAAAATTTAAAACATTAAGTTACATGATTGGCAACTAGAAGGAAGAGTATATCCATGCCCGTGGGGATCCCAACCCCTATTGTTACCACCATGTGATCCTGCTATGGTTGAAGACATAACTTGCAATAAAATCATGTGTCACTTTAATAAAAAATAGAATAAAATGTGACATTTTGATAAGAAATAAAAAAATGTTCTTAATACATACAATCAATATGAGTTATCACTATAAAGATTTTCATCACAAGATCATCATCGCTCTCGTCCATACTATCATTAATATCTATGCATCTTCATCTTCTTCATCATCATTAATATAGTCTTCCTCATTTGAAAGATATGCATCTTCATCATCACTAATAAAATCTTCATCATGAACAAGTGGAGCAACAGGCAACCAACTTAAGTCTATGACTAATTCACAATTATCATGTGCATCTCTCTCATCGTTAATAACTCGTGCACTTGATTCACCAACTTCAAAATTGCTATCGACTACTAAGTTATAATCAGATGACTGACTGTCGTGCAATACATATATCTTATTAGCAACACTAACTAGGATGATCCCAAAGGTTTCGATGATGAACATGTGACAACTCATCCAAAACTCACTCGATTTTGGTTTCTGTGTGCCAATGCAGTAGACCAGTGATGAAACACTCTCACCATGTAAAGCAATTTTCGGGACGAAAATTCTTTCAACATGGGGATAATGTGACATCCAGTAATTTCTGTTACCAAACTCCGTTAGTTCTGTTGAGTCTTGCATACACGTGTCGTAAGCACACACTAGTTGTCGTTTAACGTTGGTGATCTAATAATAATTAACAATGTTAAGTTAATGATAATCTAACTGATTATGTGATTATGGTATTATGTTTATGTGTTTGCATGTTTTAAATGTTCTTTGCGAAAATTAATCGCGTAATGTGGAAACGTGTGTATTAATCCGTATGTGTTGTCTTTTATAAAAATAAAATATATAATTGTTATTATTAGTTTATATGTTTATATTAGTATGTTAAAAACACTTTACAAAGAGTTTAAAGTGTAATTTGTATAAAATACAAAACACAAGGGTTTAAATGGTAAATATGAAAAATTAAATTAAATAAAACAATCCCAAACCCTAATTCCCACCCCCTCGGCCGCGACTTCACTCTCTATCCTTCCATCTTTGCGAATTCGACCAAGAACAAGCATCAAGGCAATGGATTTGTTTGATTTCAGGCCATACAACAAGTTAGCAACATCAAATCGTGTTCCTTTGCAAGAATTAAGGTTAGTTTTGGTGTTTTTTGTGGGTTTCTTGTTATGGCGGAACCCTATTTTGTGAATGAGTGTTCATTATGTCAAAATTGTGGTTGTTTGATGATGTTAGTATGTTAGTTAGATGGTATACATGTTGTTTAACGTTGATTATGCAAGAATGATATGTGTTTGATGAATTGATCATGAACTTTGAGCCAAGACAAACCCTAATTCGAAATTGATGTGATTATGTGAGATTGATGATTGTTTGATGAATGTATGATGGTTAGTAGGTTGTATGAATGCTAGATTACATTGATCTTGCCAGAAATTGATGAATTGAAGTTGGTGTTCATAGGTTACTAATAATAGTAACTTTATTTACATGATATGATGATTTGATGATGGATTGATGTTGTTAAAGGGTTTATGGTGATGATTAGGTGTTAGATTGTTGATATGAATGCTAGAAACCTTGGAATGGATGTTGTTGTTCATATCTTGCCAAAAGTGGAAATTTTTGTTCATGATGTTTGATGGATTATGATGATTAGGTATTTTTGATCATGTATAGATGTTGTTATGAGCTTGAAATCGTATAATTGTGATGAATTCATGAATACATTAAGTGTTTGATGTATTTTGGAATGTACTTTCCCAAAAGGGAAACTTTATTTGCATGAAGTTTGAAAGATGTTAGTTTGAATATGTTTTGGATATTAGGAGCATGTTAGTATGTTCATGGATGATTTCTAATGTGGTAGAATATGTTAATTTTGTTGTGTGGGATGCTTGGATGATCATGTGTGATGTATGGACTTTGATGATCATGTATGATGATAAAGGATGATTAGTAATTAAGGCATTGTGTTTGGGACTGGACTTTAATGAATATGATTATGATCATCATACACGCGTGCGAATCTAAGGCCCCTACTTTGTAGGATTGACAGGGTTTAGGGTGTGAAGTCGTGAGTGGCTTCACATGGCATGTGGTGCGTGATTTGATCTTTGTGTGGCTTGTTAGTTGTAACACCCGACCCCTCGCATCAACAATATTGTCCGCTTTGCCCACGAAAAGCTCACGGATTTGCTTTTGGTTGCCCGGGTGAAAACTTCCCAGGGAGGTCACCCATCCCTGGATTGCTCCCACCTGAGCACGTTTAATTGTGGAGTTCTCCTCTCATCCACAGCCAATACACCCAAAACGCGTTGTTGATGTTAGAGGCCAGACATTCCTTATGAACCAGGAATCTCTCCTGTCCACGGCCGATGTGGGATATGTGTAGGTGTCACAAGCACCCCCTGTTTGGACTCATCGTCCTCGATGAGCCCGAGAAGTCACCATCCTTGGTGAGGTATGTCCCACACCCCGAACGACACAGGAGTGGCTCTGATACCATTCTGTAACACCCGACCCCTCGCATCAACAATATTGTCCGCTTTGCCCACGAAAAGCTCACGGATTTGCTTTTGGTTGCCCGGGTGAAAACTTCCCAGGGAGGTCACCCATCCCTGGATTGCTCCCACCTGAGCACGTTTAATTGTGGAGTTCTCCTCTCATCCACAGCCAATACGCCCAAAACGCGTTGTTGATGTTAGAGGCCAGACATTCCTTATGAACCAGGAATCTCTCCTGTCCACGGCCGATGTGGGATATGTGTAGGTGTCACATTAGTTATGTTATAACTAGTTGGCATGTTAATGTTTAGATTCGCATGACTTGTATGATACTTGGTAGTATTAATACTCCTGGATAACATAGCATACATGTGATCCATTTGAATTTTAATTATTTATGATGTATGAGTATGCTTGCTTAAATGGTTTACAACAACCTAATGTCACCAACAGGTCAAGCGGGTCAACTGAGTCAAACGTGTCTGGTTTCTTGAAACCTTGAGTCTTTGGTTGTAGTGTGCTTAGGGTTCTACATGTTCTCTATTTACCCGTACTCATGTACTTATATGATCTAGGTAACCTCTGAAGGTTTTCTGTCCACTCCTTCTTTCAAGTAAACCCTAAGTATTCATTTCGCATATCAAGTGAGTTGATGCCCTACTCTTTACTTAACCTCTTTTGAGGGAGATAGCATACTGGTAAATTACAAATGCTTTATATGTATTTAAGTTGTGTATAATATTAATATAGTGCTTTTTACTTTGGAAAAGTCCTCACACTTTTGAATTGTTATATTGAATAGCGGGGAAACTTGGGTAGTACTACTGGGTCTGACGAGCCCCACCTGTGTGACTCGAGGTCAACCGGGTGCAATTTATCCTAATGAACATTAGGCAACAACTTATCACAGTCAGCTTCAATTGCGAAATCATTATGAATTAATATTTATTGTTAATAGACTAGCTATCTGTTACAATACACTGCTGATATATCACAACAGTTAAATTGTTTATATTTGAACGCCAACTCTTGAACTCATCAACCGTTGTGTTGACATTTTAGTATGTTATTCTCAGCGCGTTAACTTCGCTTGCCATTAGGTGCACTGCACGGGTTCATCATGCATATTAAGACTCCGTTTAAAAGACATCTTGTTGGTTTCTATTTATTAATGTTTTCTCATTTGGTTTGGCACGTGTTTTGCCATATTATACATTTATACACTTTGGGTTTCTTTACTTACAAAACGCTTCTGCATGGTTTTAAATTTGAACTTTGGTTGATTTTATTTAAATGAGGCATATAGAGTCGTTCTGAGTAACTATTGACTGTGATCGTAGTTTGTTCACACGCCTCGCGGTAAAACTCCGCACGTGGATTTTGAGGGTGTGACAGATTGGTATCAGAGCCATTGGTTATGGGGAACTAGGTTGCATACACACTAGACTATAACCGCACACAATTAGTTAATTACCTATTCCTTATTTTCCTCTACTTTATACTCATTGGCATACACGTCACACTCTCTGCAACACGGCATCGTCATCGAGAGCTCTAGGTAAGCGATCTGTATCACCTTCACGATCTGAATCCCCACCTCCCACACCTGTACCTGACAATGGACTGACTGGCCCCGACTAGCTTATACTCGAGGGGAGATTGACTGGGATCAACCTTTTGCACTGATGGAGCGTGACCCCCCACGAGACTGGATTTTCTACCCCAGGTTCGTTGATCATATAATGTATAGGGAGCGCGTACCTGTCCCGAGGCCCAGGACTAGGAACAATGCCGATCAACCAATGCCTTCACTCCCACGGACGGTGCAGTCCAACGAGGAACTGATTGCCGCACTGGTGGCTGCACTGGATACTAAGCAACAACAAGTCAGGCGACTCACGAGTGATGTTTGTACACTGCAGCATGAGATGTACAAACTAAGACATCAAGTGGATGGACTCGAGGAGCAACACGGGAAGACCCTAAATGGGTGTCACCACATGGAAGACGGTCTCATAGAATTGCTATCATAGAAGCCCATTGGCAGCGCTTCAGATTGCCATAGCTCCTGCTCCTGCAGAGGACCTTGGGGATGAGGATCCCGAGGAGGAACCCAGGGAGGAGGAACTGGTGGAGACAGAAGATGACAGCGATGGGTTGGATGTCGTCAATTGATTCCACTGCTAGGACAAGCGATGGCAAATGGGCTTCCCTGGACTGCATTAAAAGAGATGATGACCGAGGAGTACTGTCCTCGCAATGAAGTGCAAAAGCTAGAGATGGGGTTCTGGAAACTTAAGATGCAGGGCTCGGATATCGAGGCCTACACCACCCGAACCCACGAACTAGCAACCCTATGCTCAGGAATGGTGAATGAAGTGCACAAGAGGGTTGAGGATTACATACGGGGATTAGTACCCAAAATTCAAAGTATGGTGACTGCTTCCAACCCAACCACGATTCAGCAAGCCATTCAGTTAACTCATAAGCTGACTGATCAAGCAGTGGAGCAAGGACGTTTACCTAAGCGGGGCGCTGTGGCGAGCGTGCCCGACAACAAGAGAAAGTGGGATAGTGCCAACAAAAACAAGTCATCATCATCCAGCGGTCAACCCCAACCTCAATAATAACAACAACCAGTTCAGCAACAACGGAGGTTTGACAATAACCGTAACTTCAACCAGACGGCTCCAAATAATCAAGGACCCGGTGGTTATAGTGGTAGACATCCGAAGTGCACTCAGTGTAATTACCATCATGTGGGAAGGTGTGATAACTTCAAGTGTTAACGCTAAGGTAAGATTGGACATGCTGCTAAGGATTGTCGTGGTGAACTGTTAAGGAGGCCACAACAACCTCAGGAAACTCCCAAAGGTTGTTTGAATGTGGGAAGGAAGGGCATTACAGGCGAAACTGCCCACAACTACGGAAGAATGGTAATGGTAACAATGACAATGGCCACAACAACAATAACCACGGTAACAACAACAATGGTGGCAATGGTACTGGTAATGGCGGCAACAAAGATAGAGCCAAAGTGATAGCCTTCGTCATTGGCTCAGGTGAGGCTCTAAATGACCCCACAACTGTTACTGGTAGGTTCTCTGTTAATGGTTGTTTTGCTACGGTACTATTCGATACTGGAGCCGATAGGAGTTATGTGTCCTTAAAGTTCTGTAGTCTTTTAAGTGATATACCCTCTGCCTTAGAATCTAAATACACCGTAGAATTAGCCAACGGTAAATAGATCCATGTAACGAATATCCTTAAAGATTGTAAGATAAAACTTGCCGATCATACTTTCGCTATAGATCTTATGCCTGTTACGCTAGGGAGTTTTGATGTTGTGATAGGCATGGATTGGCTCTCTAGCAAGCAAGCGGAAGTCATATGTCATGAGAAGATCATACGAATTCCTGTTGGTGACAAAATTCTTACAGTCAGAGGTGATAGGAGTGGTGCTGTGATAGGCATCATCTGATACATGAAAGCCCAAAAGTTATACGAAAGGGTCGTTTGGCTATTCTAGCACTCATAACCGATAAGCAAGCGGAAGAAAGGAGATTGGAGGATATTCCCATAGTGCGCGGCTTTCCAAAGGTATTCCCAGAGGATCTTCCTGGATTACCACCTCACCGCCAAGTGGAATTCCAAATTGAGTTGACTCCCAACGCAGCCCCGATTGCTAGGGCACCTTATCGATTAGCACCGAACGAACTACAAGAGTTGTCATCACAACTTCACGAGCTTTTAGATAAGGGCTTTATTCGACCTAGCACATCACCTTGGGGAGCCCCTGTTCTTTTTGTTAAGAAGAAGGATGGCACATTCTGGATGTGCATCGATTATAGAGAGTTAAACAAAGTAACAGTCAAGAACTGATACCCTTGACCTCGTATCGACGACTTGTTTGAACATCTTCAGGGATCAAGCTATTATTCGAAGATTGACTTGAGATCCGGTTATCATCAACTTAGAGTCCGAGAAGAAGACATTCCCAAGACTACGTTTCATACTCCTTATGGTCATTATGAGTTCTTGGTCATGCCTTTTGGGTTGACTAATGCACCTGCTATGTTCATGGACCTCATGAACCATGTGTGCAAACCCTATCTCGATCAGTTCGTCATTGTGTTTATCATTGATATACTAATATATTCTAGGACGAAGGAGGATCATGAAGAGCACTTACGAATGAGCTTAGAACTATTGAAGAATGAGCAGCTGTATGCCAAATTCTCAAAGTGTGACTTTTGGATATGAGAAGTGCAATTTCTAGGTCATATTGTTAATGAGAAAGGAATACATGTTGATCCTGCCAAAATTGAGGCGATAAAGAATTAGACTACACCCAAAACACTGAGTGAGATAAGACAATTTCTGGGATTAGCAGGATATTACCGACGATTCATAGAAGGATTTTCTAAGATTGCAGAACCTCTCATGGCCTTGACTCACAAAGGAACGACATACAAATGGAGTGAGAGTCAAGAATCGGCTTTTCAATTGTTAAAACAAAAACTCTGTAGTGCCCCGATATTAGCACTGCCAAAGGGAACGAATGATTTCGTGGTGTATTGTGATGCATCCATTCAAGGATTGGGTTGTGTCTTGATGCAACGAGAAAAGGTGATAGCCTACGCCTCGAGACAACTAAAGGTTCATGAGAAGAACTATACCACCCACGACTTAGAATTGGGTGCAGTGGTTTTTGCCTTAAAGATCTGGAGACAATACTTGTACGGTACGAAGTGCATTATCTACACCGATCACAAGAGTCTTCAACATATCTTCGAGCAAAAGGAGTTGAATATGAGGCAACGACGTTGGGTGGAGCTACTAAACGACTATGATTGCGCTATCAAGTATCATCCGGGAAAGGCGAATGTGGTTGCTGATGCCTTAAGCCGGAAGGAAACAGCTAAACCCAGACGGGTGCGAGCTTTACAGGTTACTATTAGTACCCAACTACCTGAACAAGTTAAGGAGGCACGAAAAGAGAAGCCTTAAAAGTGGAAAATGTTGGTTCTGAATCGTTAAGGGGAATGGATAAACAACTGGTGGTCAAAGAGGATGGAATTCGGTATTTCATGGATAGAATTTGGGTGCCTGTCTATGGAAATCTAAGGGATTTAGTTATGAGTGAGGCGCACAAATCCAAGTATTCTATACATCCTGGATCCGACAAGATGTACCATGACCTAAAGGCGTACTATCGGTGGCCTAACATGACGGAGGATGTAGCTACGTATGTGAGCAAGTGTTTGACCTGCTCGAAAGTAAAGGTGGAATACCAAAAACCATCCGGACTGTTGCAACAACCCAAGATACCAATGTGGAAATGGGAACAAATCTCCATGGATTTCATTACCAAGTTACCCTAGACTAATACTGGTTGTGACACGATATGGGTTATTGTTGATCGATTGACAAAGTCTGCTTATTTCTTTGCAATTAAGGAAACTGACAAGATGGAGAAATTAATCCGACTGTAGATTAAAGAGATCGTTTCGAGGCACGGTGTACCAATCTCAATTATTTCCGACCGTGACAGTCGTTTCACGTCACATTTCTGGCAATCATTGCAAAAATCTTTGGGTACACGATTAGATATGAGAACTGCTTATCATCCATAGACGGATGGTCAGAGTGAGCGTACCATACAAACGTTGGAGGATATGCTACGTGCTTGTGTGATTGACTTCGAGAATAACTGGGAAATTCACCTGCAATTGGTGGAGTTTTCTTATAACAACAGTTATCATACTAGCATACAAGCAACACCTTCGAGGCGCTGTATGGGAGAAAATATAGATCACTAGTTTGCTGGGCGGAAATTAATGATAGTCAGCTAACATGTCCTGAGTTAATTCATGAGACAACCGAGAAGTTTGTGCAGATACGAAACCGTATGGCTGCAGCGCGAGACAGACAAAAGAGTTATGCTGATAAGAGACGGAAACCTTTAGAGTTTCAGGTTGGTGACAAGGTTTTGTTGAAGGTCTCACAATGGAAAGGCATAGTTCGGTTTGGCAAGCGAGGGAAGCTAAATCTGAGGTACGTTGGACCATTTGAAATAGTGGAAAGAATAGGTCTAGTGGCCTATCGACTAGCCCTACCTGATTCGCTAAGTGGAATCCACGATGTATTTCACGTGTCGAACCTAAAGAAGTGCCTAACTGATGAAACAATGGTGGTACCATTAAAAGAAGTTCAAGTGGATGAACAATTGTGCTTTATTGAAGAACCAGTCGAGGTGATGGACCATGAGGTGAAAACACTTAAGCAAAGCAAGATACCCATTGTCAAAATCCGTTGGAATTCACGACGTGGACCGGAATTCACATGGGAACGAGAAGATCAAATGAAGCTTAAGTATCCTCAACTATTCGAAATGACGATGCCAGCAGACGAAGGTATTGATTTTAAAATTTCGAGATGAAATTTCTTTCAACATGGGGATGATGTGACAACTCATCCAAAACTCACTTGATTTTGGTTTCTGTGTGCCAATGCAGTAGACCAAGGAACACTCTCACCATGTAAAGCAATTTTCGGGACGAAAATTCTTTCAACATAGGGATAATGTGACATCCGGTAAATTTCTGTTACCAAACTCCGTTAGTTCTGTTGAGTCTTGCATACACGTGTCGTAAGCACACACTAGTTGTCGTTTAAAGTTGGTGATCTAATAATAATTAACAATATTAAGTTAATGATAATCTAACTGATTATGTGATTATGGTATTATGTTTATGTGTTTGCATGTTTTAAATGTTCTTTGCGAAAATTAATCGCGTAATGTGGAAACGTGTGTATTAATCCGTATGTGTTGTCTTTTATAAAAATAAAATATGTAATTGTTATCATTAGTTTATATGTTTATATTAGTATGTCAAAAACACTTTACAAAGAGTTTAAGTGTAATTTGTATAAAATACAAAACACAAGGGTTTAAATGGTAAATATGAAAAATTAAATAAAATAAAAGAATCCCAAACCCTAATTCCCCCCCCTCGGCCGCGACTTCACTCTCTATCCCTCCATCTTTGCGAATTCGACCAAGAACAAGCATCAAGGCATTGGATTTGTTTGATTTCAGGCCATACAACAAGTTAGCAACATCAAATCGTGTTCCTTTGCAAGAATTAAGGTTAATTTTGGTGTTTTTTGTGGGTTTCTTGTGATGGCGGAACCCTATTTGTGAATGAGTGTTCATTATGTCGAAATTGTGGTTGTTTGATGATGTTAGTGTGTTAGTTAGATGGTATACATGTTGTTTAACGTTGATTATGCAAGAATGATATGTGTTTGATGAATTGATCATGAACTTTGAGCCAAGACAAACCCTAATTCGAAATTGATGTGATTATGTGAGATTGATGATTGTTTGATGAATGTATGATGGTTAGTAGGTTGTATGAATGCTAGATTACATTGATCTTGCCAGAAATTGATGAATTGAAGTTGGTGTTCATAGGTTACTAATAATAGTAACTTTATTTTCATGATATGATGATTTGATGATGGATTGATGTTGTTAAAGGGTTTATGGTGATGATTAGGTGTTAGATTGTTGATATGAATGCTAGAAACCTTGGAATGGATGTTGTTGTTCATATCTTGCCAAAAGTGGAAATTTTTGTTCATGATGTTTGATGGATTATGATGATTAGGTATTGTTGATCATGTATAGATGTGTTATGAGCTTTAAATAGTATAATTGTGATGAATTCATGAATACATTAAGTGTTTGATGTATTTGGAATGTACTTTCCCAAAAGGGAAACTTTATTTGCACGAAGTTTGAAAGATGTTAGTTTGAATATGTTTTGGATATTAGGAGCATGTTAGTATGTTCATGGATGATTTCTAATGTGGTAGAATATGTTAAGTTTGTTGTGTGGGATGCTTGGATGATCATGTGTGATGTATGGACTTTGATGATCATGTATGATGATAAAGGATGATTAGTAATTAAGGCATTGTGTTGGGACTGGACTTTAATGAATATGATTATGATCATCATACACGCGTGCGAATCTAAGGCCCCTACTTTGTAGGATTGACAGGGTTAGGGTGTGAAGTCGTGAGTGGCTTCACATGGCATGTGGTGCGTGATTTGATCTTTGTGTGGCTTGTTAGTTATGTTATAACTAGTTGGCATGTTAATGTTTAGATTCGCATGACTTGTATGATACTTGGTAGTATTAATACTCCTGGATAACATAGCATACATGTGATCCATTTGAATGTTAACCATTTATGATGTATGAGTATGCTTGCTTAAATGGTTTACAACAACCTAATGTCACCAACGGGTCAAACGGGTCAACCGAGTCAAACGTGTCTGTTTTTTTGAAACATTGAGTCTTTGGTTGTAGTGTGCTTAGGGTTCTACATGTTCTCTGTTTACACGTACTCATGTACTTATATGATCTAGGTAACCTCTGAAGGTTGTCTGTCCACTCTTTCTTTCAAATAAACCCTAAGTATTCATTTCGCATATCAGGTGAGTTCATGCCCCACTCTTTACTTAACCTCTTTTGGGGGAGATAGCATACTGGTAAATTACAAACGCTTTATATGTATTTAAGTTGTGTATAATATTAATATAGTGATGTTTACTTTGGAAAAGTCCTCACACTTTCGAATTGTTATATTGAATAGCGGGGAAACTTAGGTAGTACTACTGGGTCTGACGAGCCCCACTTGTGTGACTCGAGGTCAACCGGGTGCAATTTGTCCTAATGAACATTGTCACGACCTGTTAAGTCGTGACATGAGGCAACAACTTATCACAGTCAGCTTCAATTGCGATATCACTATGAATTAATATTTATTGTTAATAGACTAGCTATCTGTTACAATACACTGCTTATATATCACAACTGTTAAATTGTTTATATTTGAATGCCAACTGTTGAACTCAGCAACCGTTGTGTTGACATTTTAGTATGCTATTCTCAGGTCGTTAACTTCGCTTTCCATTAGGAGCACTGCATGGGTTCATCATGCATATTAAGACTCCGTTTAAAAGACATCTTGTTGGTTTCTATTTATTAATGTTTTCTCATTTGGTTTGGCATGTGTTTTGCCATATTATACATTATACACTTTGGGTTTCTTTACTTACAAAATGCTTCCGCATGGTTTTGAAGTTTGAACTTTGGTTGATTTTATTTAAATGAGACATATAGAGTCGTTCTGAGTAACTATTGACTGTGATCCTGGTTTGTTCACACGCCTCGCGGTAAAACTCCGCATTTGGATTTTGAGGGTGTGACAGAACATATTCCACAACCCTCCAATTGCTGGTGGCTTTAGAAGGATCTTCAAGATACAACACTTCTTGAGCTTATGTTGCAAAAATGTAAGGCTGATCACGATAACAACAACGTTATCTTTCTAATTACTGATCCCTTTCATGATGTGTCAAACCATTTACAACGAAATAGTACAACACTATAACCATTTATATAGTTCAACTCGTAGATGTCTTCTAGCTGACCATAAAAATCGTGTATCGTTTTCTCCTATTGTAACAACACCGTTGTTTTGTGTAGTGCGTCTAATATCACGGCTATATACCACAAATCTAACACCATTGCCAATACAAGTTATGTAAGAATATGTGCACACGGGGCCATGTGCCAATGCCTTGAGTTCTTTGTCAGGAGACGTATTGAACTTATTATTAAGCCATGAAGAAAATTTATTTTTACATCACTTTTAGAGAATTCAAGTTCAAATTCACTGTGTGACAAATATATATTATATTAGTTTATCATTTTAGCTAAAGTGAAACTAATAAGACTAATTTAAACCAAAAAAACTTATGACATGTAGACTTTAACTTCTTCAAAATTGTTCAGCACAAACCATTGAAATGATTTTTAGAATTTTCTCTAAGGGTAATGATTTTCTTATTTGAAATTGGTCGACACTATGACGAAAAAACAGAGAACTTTCTCTTTGGAATGTCAGGATCTTCATTCCTATCAGGACAGTTAAATTTGGTTCGAATACCCTCCAAATACATAGAGCAGAATATCAATGCTTCATCTGCAACATAACCCTCTGCTATTGATCCTTCAGGCTTAGCTTTGTTTCGAACATAAGCTTTCAGCTTTTTCATGTATCTTTCAAAAGGATACATCCATCTCATATATGCAGGCCCTCCAAGAATAGCTTCTTCAGGTAAGTATAGAATTAGATGAACCATAATATCAAAAAATACTGGAGGATATATTAGTTCCAAATTGCATAAAATATTAACCACTTCTTTCTGTTCTTTAAACATGTCATCCACATCTAGTGATCATGCACAATTTTTTTAAATAATGCGCAAAGGTTAATAATTGTTGTGTTTTCAGGTAAACCTACACGGACCCCAATTGGTAGCAAACGTTGCATATGAATGTGACAATCATTAGACTTTAACCCGATGATATTTGATCCAAAACCATCAGGTAGTCTCACTCTTTTAAGGAACTGACAAAATTTAGATCGATCACTAGGTTTGAAAGAGTAAGAAGCTTGTGGCTGTATGACCTTGTTTTTTTCACACTTAGCCATAAATCTGATCGTATTCCCAAAATTTTTAAGTCTTCTCTTGCTTTGTGTGTGTATTTTGATTTTTCATTCATCAGCGTACCTAACAAGCTCTCACACACATTTTTCTCGATATGCATAACATCAAGATTGTGTTTTAAATCAAGAGATGTCCAATAATCCAACTCAAAGAATATACTCTTTTTTGTCCAATTCAACTCTGACTCGTCATGTTTTCTTTTCACACCACCATGGTTGGGATGTTTACCCGGAACACGATCGGGAAGACGGTTAAGTTATTCTAATGTTTTTGAAATAGTTAATGCTTTTGGATACTTCTTAACTCTTTCTGGCCATTAAACGACAAGCTTTCTCTCCATTTATTACTTCTAGGCAAGAATCTTCTGTGACCGGTAAATGATATTTTATTAGTTACATGGCATGCGGGTCTGTCCATGTTACACGTCGCACATGCAAGATAACCTTGCCCACTCCATCCAGACAAGCTGCTACGAGCAGGATAATCGTTAATGGTCCATAACAATGCCACACGCATCGTGAATACAGTTTCTGTCGAGGCATCTATTATTTGTACTCCATCCTTCCACAATTGCTTCAACTCATCCATGATAAACCCATTTCGTATAATGTTGAGCAAAGCCATGATCATGTATGTGAGCATTAATAATTTTTAAATCATGACGAAAAGCATTCACACAATCTCTACACGGACATTTTGTTTTGCCATCACTGTCGACAAAGTTCTAAACATACTCCATAAAGTTTTTAAGACCTTCTAAAACCGGAGATGTTAGATCTTTTATTTTAATCCATCTCTTATCAATTGTCATAACTGTTTCATACACATACATTATCATTCTATCAAAACAAATAACCTTCATATATTAACCTATAACATTATCATTCAACAATCCAAATAAACATTACATCTTAAAACAATCCAAATAAACTTCATAAACAACCTATAACATTATGATTCAACCCAATCAATCCAAATATACTTTATATATTAACCTATAACATTATCATTCAACAAGAATAATCTAATTAAACTTAATATTTTAACCAATAAAATTATCATTCAACAAAACAATCCAAATAACTTTATATCTTAACCTATAACATTATCATTCAACAAAACAATCTCAATATACTTATATATTACCTATAACATTATCATTGAACCAAAACTACAACTACATTAACATCTAACAACATAATACAATTAAACTAACAACCTACAACTACATTCAACTAAAATAATACTTTAGTTTATACAATTAAACTAACAATCTACAACATAATACAATTAAACTAACAACCTACAACATAATACAATTAAATTAACAACCTACAACATAATACAATTAAACTAACAACCTACAACTACATTAAACTAACAACCTACAACTACATTTAACCAAAACTATAACTACATTAACATCTAACAACATATACTTCAGTTTATATCATATAAATCTAACAATCTACAATTACATTCAACCAAAATAATACAATTAAACTTTTATCTTATACATCTAACATCTAACAACATAATCAAGAGTATAAAAACGAAAATGTTAACTACTTTGTAAAAATATACCTTCTAACCTTCAACTTAGTGTTTTGAACACAATCAAAACAATAATGGTGGTAGGAACCCTAACACGTCTTGTGTGATGGCAAACGGTAGCGATGGTGGCAGGTTTGCGGTGTCAGTGCCCAATTTGGTGGCTAGTCGTGGTGGTGGTGGTGCGATTGGGGGTTGAAGATCGCGGTTGGGTGAAGATGGCGGTATGGGGGATGAAGGTCGAGGTGGTGGTGGTGCGATTCGATGAAATTGGGCTTCAATTTGTGGTGGTGGTGGCTGATTGAACCTCAAAGCCGCAGAGTTGTAAGATTTGGTAGGGTAAGAGTAAAGTTGCGATCGATCTGTGGTTATATTTGTCTGGACCCTAGCGCGACGACATTTCGTCGCGATATGTCTAGTAATTTTTTATTATATATTATTATTATTATATATTATTATTATATATTATTATATTATATTATATTACATTTTATTATATTATATTATTTTATATATTATAATTATTATATTATATTATATTATATTATATTATATTATATATATATATTATATATATATTATATTATATTATATTATATTATATTATATTATATTATATAATATTATATAATATTATATATATTATATTATATTATATTATATTATATTATATATTATATTATATATTATATTATATTATATATTATATTATATTATATTATATTATTATATTATATTATATATTATATTATATTATATTATATATATATATTATATATATATATTATATATATTATTATATTATATTATATATTATATATTATATTATATTATATTATATTATATTATATTATATATATATATTATATTATATATATTATATTATATTATATTATATTATATTATATTATATTATATTATATATTATATTATATTATATTATATTATATTATATTATATATATTATATTATATTATATATATTATATTATATATATATTATATTATAATATATATATTATATTATATTATATTATATTATCTTATCTTATCTTATATTCTGTTCTGTTCTGTTCTGTTCTGTTCTGTTCTGTTCTGTTTGTTCTGTTCTGTTCTGTTTGTTCTGTTCTGTTCTGTTCTGTTCTGTTCTGTTTGTTCTGTCTGTTCTGTTCTGTTCTGTTCTGTTCTGTTCTGTTCTGTTCTGTTCTGTTCTGTTCTGTTCTGTTCTGTTCTGTTCTGTTCTGTTATATTCTGTTCTGTTCTGTTCTGCTCTGTTCTGCTCTGTTCTGCTTTGTTCTGCTCTGTTCTGCTCTGTTCTGCTCTGTTCTGCTCTGTTCGGCTCTGTTCGGCTCTGTTCGGCTCTGTTCGGCTCTGTTCGGCTCTGTTCGGCTCTGCGTCGCGCTGGGCGGGGCTGGGCGGGGCTGGGCGGGGCTGGGCGGGGCTGGGCGGTGCTGGGCGGGGCTGGGCGGTGCTGGGCGGTGCTGGGCGGTGCTGGGCGGTGCTGGGCGGTGCTGGGCGGTGCTGGGCGGTGCTGGGCGGTGCTGGGCGGTGCTGGGCGGTGCTGGGCGGTGCTGGGCGGTGCTGGGCGGTGCTGGGCGGTGCTGGGCGGTGCTGGGCGGTACTGGGCGGTGCTGGGCGGTGCTGTGCGGTGCTGGGCGGTGCTGTGCGGTGCTGTGCGGTGCGGTGCGGTGCTGTGCGGTGCGGTGCGGTGTTGTGCTGTATTATATTATCTCATATTAATATTATTATTATTATTATTATTATTATGATTATTATGATTATTATTATTATTGTTGTTGTTGTTGTTGTTGTTGTTGTATTTGTATTACAATAATTTTATTAATAATCCGATCTATGTTGATAGTTGTAATTCGATTAAAGCTAACATTTGACGTAAGTAATCAACCCGAATCATCATAAGAGGACATTTGATTTGAATATAAACAATGTTGTAATCAATCTTAATCGTCATAAGAACACCTTTGAGTATGTAATCAACCCTGATCATCATAAGAACACATTTGAGTTAAACATAAACAATGATGTAATCAACCTTAATCGTCATAAGAGTACCATTGAGTTGAACATAAACAATGATTTAATCAACCTCAATCGTCGCAAGAGCACCTTTGAGTATATAATCAACCCTGATCGTCATAATAGCACATTTGAAGTTGAACATAAACAATGATGTAATCAACCCTATTCGTCATAAGAGCACATTTGAGTTGAACATAAACAATGATGTAATGAACCCTAATCTTTATAAGAGCACATTTAAATATGTAACCCTAATCGTCATAAGAGCACGTATGTAATCAACTCGAATCGTCATGAGAGCACATTTGAGTACGACATAAACAATGATGTAATCAACCCTAATTTCATAAGAGCATCTTTAAGTATGTAATCAACCCTGATCGTTATAAGACCACATTTGAGTTGAACATAAACAATGATGTAATTAACCCTAATCAGTATAAACTTTTAAGTATGTAGTCAACCCTGATCGTTATAAGACCACATTTGAGTTGAATATAAACAATAATGTAATCAACCCCGATCCTCTTAAAAAAAACTTAATATTGATGATTATAATTAGATTTACTGATATAGTATTCTAAATTATAAATTATTATAAATTATTATTCCCACAAAGTAATATATATAATTTAACATCGATAATTATAATTGGATTTAACTGATATATGTTATCTATAATTATAATTAATAAATATATTATTATTATGACTTATAGTTATAATAAATATTATTATTATTTTATAAGTATTATTTTTATAAATATAAGATTTGTTAATAATATTATTATGACTTATGATTATAATAAATATAATTATTATTTGTATTATTTTTATAAAAAAGTCCACAATGTATTATTGTTAATATTATTATTTTTATTAAAAATACACCCTATGGCACGACATGTCGTCGCCATAGATGTTTCACAAAAGGCGGCATTATTTCCCTCCAATTTATTTAAAGGGAATAAAGGAAATTTTTTTTACCTATGGCGACGTCATGTCATTGCGATAGATATTTCAGAAAAGGCGGGCATTTTTGCCGCCGATTTATTTAGAGGAAAACAAATAAAAAATTGGTTTTACCTATGGCGACGACAAATATAAATTATGATAGAAGAAAATTCTTGTGTCATCTGAAATAAATATAAATTATGATAAAATTACCTATGGCGACAAAATGCGGTCGCGATAGGTGGCACCTAAGACGACGACATGTTGTCGCTATAGAGTTTTGGTAGCCAAAACCTAATCACCCTGTAACGACGACATGTCGTCGCGATAGGGTGACCTATAGCGAGGACACCATGTCGTCGCCATAGGTCTAGTTGGGATAGGGTTAGATTCTTGTAGTGTTTCTTTGTAATTATGTGTTTGAATGATTCTAGAGCTAAAATTCTTAAGCTCTTTCAAACCTGACCATACCAAAATCATCATAACTTAATGGTTACTTGCGATTGATGAAATTCACTAGTAGTTTTGTTCTATATCGTACTAATAAAGTTTGTATCAGATCAAATATCAAATCTCAATCAGCCCCTACTATATTGAATAACAAGTACAAATTAGAAGAAGATGGTATCTTGGTGAAAACAACCATGAGATGATTCAAACTTCTCCAAATCAAGAACCTATTGCTCTAATACCATTTGTAGGTCCCCGTATCTATCTCAAATATTAAATTCTGAATTAAAGTCACAAACAAAAGTGCAGAATCCATACATTGACGTGTCTCATGTATAATTGACGCAATGACAATTAAAGCATACCAAAGATATCAACAACAGAATGAATAACAAGTTTCCCTTACTCACTTACAAGCATTCAATGCATCATTCATTCACAACTCATTACAATTTCAACTCTAACAAGATGTCTAACTATCTCTCTCAACAAATGACTTCAAGATGCCATATACAGCGAAACAGAACCATAATTTTGCCCATACGTATAATCCAGGTGGAATTGTATAGTTTCTCTAGTCCAGGCTCCTGTAGTCTTTTTGATAATTTCTCTTGGATAATTTCTTTTGGCAAACTCTAAGCTAAACCTAATATATCACTATCAATACAATCATAATCTTCAAGTTGATGTCACCCGAGATATGCACCAATAGTTACTATTTAAGCACCTATGTAAATCAAGGACATTGTATGTAATGATATGTATAGTTCAAACACAAAATATAAATTGGTGAAGTATTACACATTGTAATATGATAAAGTGCTAAAGTATAGGATAGCTTAAGCATCATTAACGTAAAGTAAGATAAGGACCTAGAGAATAACCACAATTAATGTAAGCTAAATACAAAGGTCTAAAGCCATAGTTTCACATGTGAATAGATAAGAAACTTGAATAATAATCAAAAACATTTATACTGCTAAAGCACAACTATGAAAGATAAAATATGCTAAAGGAGTTTTGCAAACACAAATATCTTCATATTGCAAAAATTAATATAGGAGTCTTGCATAATAACAAGGGACATGAGTCTTGCATTCGTTACAAGTATACGAAGTCTTGCATGATGGCAAGTGACATGAGTTTTGCAATTAATGCAAGCAACAATTAAAAAAGTCTTGCATACCACGCAAGCAATAGTGTTAAAAACCTAGAAAGATTAGCATTTAGTCTTTAGATAAGTTTTGTCATAGATTAGGGACTTATTGTGTAAATATATGTTCCTTTTTGTTTTCTTGATTATTAGTATAAATAGGATTGCTATGTATGTGCAGGAAACGAACTTTTAGATATTTCTCTCAATTGCACTTTGTAATCCAGCTGATATCAATGAAAACTCTATGAATATTTCTGATATTGTGTTTGTTTGATTATATTGTTCATATTATTGTCAATTGCTTGATATCAATCACAGATCGATCCATTTGAACCTATCAAATGGTATCAAAACTTTCGGTTCAGTGATTGAAGTTCAAAAACGACATTTGAGCATTTTTGATCACTTGAATCTGTTATTTGATCGAAATTGTGCAATTAATTGATGATTTAGTTGTGTTTCATCACTAGAAACATGATTTGAATCTCAATTGAGTGAATTTACATAAACAAATATGAGCGTTTGTCAAATTTAGTGTTCGAACAGTTCTTCATATTTGCACACTGATTTTTGCAAAATTAAGCCTCAATTGTTGTTAATTGGAAGATATGAAGTTAAAGGATTGTTAATTGGTGTTATTGTGACTTGATTGAAGAGTTTCAGATCATTTTATCAAGTTTCTAGAAAATTGGTTCAGATCAGGTTGTTATGAATTAGGCGTTTGAGGTGTTGAAATCATTTGAAAAATACCTAACTGTTAGGCGCATGAACACTGTTCAGATGCTTTAACACTGTTTAGGTGTTTTCAGAGTAGTCACTTTGACACTGTGTGGACGTATTTGCACTGATTCAGACGTTTTAGAAGTCAAAGTTCCAGGCGTTTTGGAACTATTTAGGCGTTTTGACACTGTTCTGGCGCTTCAACACTGTTTGGGCGTTTGACAACTGTTTAGGCGTTAGACAACTGTTCCAGGAATTTCTACACTTGCAAAGTTCAGAAATTATCTAAGGCAATCCCTTAGGCGTTTCTAAGACAAGTTGGGAAGTTTCTCTACTGTTTAGACGTTTCATCACTGTGCTGGCGTATCACTATTGTTCAGGTGTTTTAATTCAGATTTATCACTTTATACTTAGAAAATTTTCAAAAATCCAAAATTCCAAAAACATTTTCATCCTTTATTCCTTTTCAAAACTAAAACATCAAAAATAGTATATTTTATTGAATAAAAAACTTAATCATGGCTAAGTCTGAAGATTCAGAGAACAGAGTACCAAAGCTAAAGAACCAAGCTGATTTTAAACATTGGTCATTGAGATTAAAACATCATTTGAATTCAATTGACACCGATTTGTGGAAGTCAATTGAAAAAGGACCTCATATTCCAATCACCTCAGATGGTCCTAATAGAGGAATTGTTTATACTAAAGAATCTCAAGAACCATATCCTAAAGATGGATTAATTGGTGATGACTTATAGAAGGTACAAAATGATGTTAAAGGTTACTCTCTCATGTGAAAAGGGTTACCTCTGAAAGTACTTTCAAGATTGGAGAACTATCAAACTGGTTATACAACGTATAAAGCTTTGAAAGTCATTTGTGAAGGAGGTAAAAAAATCCAAGATCACAAAATACAAAAGTTAAAGAGACAACTTGAACTTTTTGAGCACATATCAGGAGAAACTATAATCAGATGATGATAGATACATTAAACTCACATCTGAAATGTCAACTTTAGGAATCAAAAATGATCTTAAAGATTTAAATGACAGACTCCTGAATGCACTTCCATCTTCATGGAAACAAACTGTAACACTACTAAAGCACACTGAAAGATTTCCTATGGATCTTGATCTTCTTATAACAAAGATTGACTCTATTGAAATTGATGAAAGTTCAAGAAATAATGACATATCTGCTTTAACCTCACAGTATAAGTATGTTGCTTCTCTAGCAAACACTGTTGAAAATGCCTTTCTTGCCAAGAATGATGCTACTCCTGAAGATGAGGGTGATCTGTTCGTAGGAGCTGGATTTTTCATAAGTACCCCAATCTATTCAACTTAGCCACAACAACAACAGTCTTCTCCAAAATCTACTGTGCCTAAACCTCACAATGAGACTCCATCTTCTAACTCTGCTAATCCGAGCAAAGTTAAAGATGTTACAAATATCCTAGTGCAGGATGAAGAGTCCAAAACTGCTTTTACAGCTTTTATGGCAAGCTTTCAAGCCTACCAGGGTAGTCATCTAACTCAAACTGATTTGGTTTTGCAGGATTTATTTGAGATGGATCCTGATGATGTAGAAGAGATGGACTTGAATTGGCAAATGGTGATGATTGCTTACAGAACACAAAAGCACTTATATGTCAACATGAACTACAAGCCTAGTGCCAACAAAACAATTGGTTTTGTTGATACACTTATTGTCACACCCTCAAAATCCACTTGCGGAGTTTTACCGCGAGGCGTGTGAACAAACCAGGATCACAGTCAATAGTTACTCAGAACGACTCTAAATGCCATAATTTAAACATAATTAACCAAAATACCAACTTTAAACAATGCGGAAGCGTTTTGAAAACAACCCAAGTCAATAAAGTATAACTAAGGCAAAACAAGTGCCAACCCAAAAAGTAAACTATAATTGTTAAAATGTCAGATTGTCTTGAAGCATCGTGTCTTAAAATGCAATGAACCATGCAGTGCTCCTATGACAAGCAAGCTAAGGACCTGAGAAAAGCATACTAAAATGTCAACACATAGGTTGGTGAGTTCAAGAGTTTGAGTTCAATAAACATGTAAACAGTTGCGATAAATATAAGCAGTGTATGGTAATAGATAGCTAGTCTATTATCAGTAAATATTAATACATAGTGATTTTGCAATTGAAGCTGACTGTGATAGTTATTGCCTCTTGTCACGACTTACCATGTCGTGACAATGTTCAATAGGACAAATTGCACCCGGTTGACCTCGAGTCACACAGGTGGGGCTCGTCAGACCCAGTAGTACTACCCAAGTTTCCCCGCTATTAGATATTAACAATTCAAAAGTGTGAGGACTTTTCTCATGGTAAACAGCACTATATTAATATTATACACAACTTAAATAATAAAAGCGTTCGTATAAATACCAGTATGCTATCACCCCCAAAAGAGATTAAGTAAAGAGTGGGGCATGAACTCACCTGATGTATGCAAAGAGTACTTAGGGTTTATTTGAGAAACGAGAGGATAGCCAACCTTCACAGGTTACCTAGTTCATGTGAGTACATAAGTACGTGTAAATAAAAGACATGTGAAACCCTAATCATACCAAAACCAAAGACTCAAGCTTCCAGACAAATAGACACGCTTGACCTAGTTGACCCGTTTGACCTGTTGGTGACATTATGAGTTATAATTCAAATAAAGCCAAAGAGCACATACAACATACATGATTAACATTCAAATAGTATCATACATATGCTATATCAACCAGGTGTATCACTTAGATCATCATACAATCAAGTACTATACAAGTCATGCGAATCTAGCACATTAACATATCCACTAGTTTTAATACAACTAACATGTCACACAAGGTTCAACCATTTATCACATGCCATGTGAAGCCACTCACGACTTCACATCCTAAACCCTGCCAATCCTACTAAGTAGGGGCCTCAGATCCGCACGCGTGTATAATGATCATAACCATATTCTTTAAGCATATGCATTGCATTAACAACATCACAACAATCAATTACCAGACCCAAGCATGATATCCTACTACTACACAACATCCAAACCTTACATGATCACCAAGGTCCAAATATCACACATGATTATCCCAGCATGCAATACAACTAATTTCACACGTTCTATCACACTAGAATCTATCCTTGAACATAATAGCAGGTTCCTATCATCCCAAACATGATCATAACATCATACTTCAACGTTTACACAAATAAAGTTTCCCTTTTAGGAAAGAATATCCCAAAATCTATCAAACATCCAAAGCATACATGAATTCATCAATAATATACCAATTCAAGCTCATACAAACATCTAGACATGATCAACAACACTTAAACATCCCAATCTAACAATCTTCATAAACAAAAGTTTTTACTTTTGGCAAGCTATGATCAACATCATCAAAATAAAGATTTCTAGCATTCATAACAACAATCTAGCATCTAATCATCATCATGAACTCATCCATAACATCAATCCATAACTAGATCACTACTACATGCCAAATAAAGTTACTATTCTTAGTAACCTATGAACAATGCATAAAAATCCCAACTTTCTTGCAAAATCAATGTATTCTAACATTCATACAACCTAATAATCATCAAACATTCATCAAACAATCATCCATCATGCATAATCACAACAATTTCGAATTAGGGTTTGCTTCATAACCAAAGTTCATGATCAACCCACTAAAAACATAGAATTCTTGCATAATCGACGTTAACTAACATGTATACAATCTAACTAACATGTTAACATCATCAAACAACATCCAATTCGACCTAATAAGGATCAATTTCGAGTCAAGGTTCGGCCATAATGAAGAACATCACAAAACACGAAAAATCTAACCTTTAAACTTGTAATTGCTTGAAATCGATGCTTCCTAAGTGTTGTATAACTTGTAATCGAATCAAAACCACACGAAATTGCTTGTTCTTGGCAGATTTTCGAAGATGGAGAGGGATTAGATGAAGTCGCGGCCGATGGGGTTGAATTAGGGTTTGAGGTTTTGTTTTATTAATATTTAATTTACATATTTACCCTTTAAACCCTTGTGTTTGGTATTTTATAAAAACTAAGCTTTAAACTCTTTGTAAAGTGTTTTTAACTTCATAACATAAAGATATAAACTTATAAAATTCATTATATATCTTATCTTTATAAAAACACAAGACATAAGAATAAATAGACACGTTTCCGCGTTACGCGATAAATTCTTTAATTAACCGTTTATAAATGTGTAAACACATAAACATAAACCAATACTCACATAATCACTTAGATTCACAACAAATTAACATTATTCATTATTATTAGGTCACCAACGTTCAACGACAACTAGTGTGTGCTCACGACACGTGTATACAAGACTTAACGGAACTAACGGAGCTTGGTAACGGAAATTTACCGGATGTCACACTTATGTACCTAGATCCGGATCTCAATGTAATATGTCTTGAATGTCTTGCACTTATGTAATATTGGGTACTTAATGAAATGATAATTTTTGATTGTGATTTATAATGTTTAATACTTCATTAATGAGTTGAGTAATGTTTAATGACTAGATTACATAGGTTTGTGATTGTTTGAATTGATATACATAATGTTATAATAATGAATAAATTCAAACTTTGGTCAAGTGAAGTTCACATGCGTCCGACTGGACCATGCACCCAAACAGTGGTCATGCGTCGGAATGGCCATGCGACTGAGTGTCCATGCGACTGAGTGTCCATGCGCCTAAATAGTCCATACACCTGAACAGCTTCATGCGTCTGACTTAGTCGCACGACTGAACATTCAGTCGTACGAATGGATCAACCGCATGGCTCAATCGCACGAATGAACCAAGCTCATGGTTCAGTCGCCCGAATGAGCATCCCTAACCTATAAATACCACTTAATTTGTGGAAAAATATAACAATTGAAAAAAATTGAGAAGCATTCGATCCACTTCGATTCTAGACATACCCTAGCCATCCAGAAGCCTCTAAGTTCGTACTCCAAGTTCATAGAACACTGTAGATCGATTTCTAATCGATTCTTGACGTTAGATTCAATTCATTATTATGTCTACGTGCGTTCTCACTGATTGGATCGCCAATCAAATAGGATTCTGCACTATTTGTTTTGGTTTAACACGTTAATCAGTTGGTGTTTCGTTCAAATACCAGATCCTAACAGGTTTTGACAAGTCAAAAGCAAGATGTTTCAACTGCAATAGCTATAGTCATTTCTCAAGAGAATGTAAAGCTCCAAGAACTCAAAGTGGAAATTGTCAAAGCAGTTCAAATAATCAGAGACATTAGAATCTGACTCAAAAGACTTTCTAGAAACCATATCATAATCTGCCTATGCCTGAATTAAAAGATGAACAAAAATCAACTGAAGAACCAAAGAAAGCACTGTAGAAATTATTCATTCAAAATATATGACTGGAGTGACAAGTCAAATCCAAAGGAGGAAGAAGTGGAACTCATGGCAAAGTCTGAACAACCAAAGGTTGTAAAATCTGCTTCTGACACTAAGTCCTTAAATTCATATCCTAAAATTCCAATTGAAGTAAGAGAAAAATTGTGCATAAAAGAATGTTTTGAACAGGTTGAACACTGTAGAAATTATTCATTCAAAATATATGACAAATTAAAACAAGAAGAGTCAATGCACAGAAAACCAAAAGATGATCACAAAGTTGTTGATGAGAAAATAATGTCACTTCAAGCAAGTTGGAATAAAACTCTAAAAGAACTTGAAATAGTTAAGAAACTACTAGAAGAAATTACAAAGTCACTTGAACAAGAAAAAATGGCATATGCTACAACTCAAGTTGATTGGCAAAAGTAAAAATCTCAAAGACCATTGTTGAGCAACTGGTAAATAAAAAGATAAAGATAAATCAGGATTAGGTTTCACACATGAACCTATGCCTGAATCAATCTCTAAAACTTTACTAGAAAATTTCAACACTCATGATCATTCACCAGAAAACAAGGCCAAACTTAAAGAATATCAAGAGAAAAAAAATGATCAGGAAAATACTCAAAGTGAAATTGAGAAAGTAAATATTCAAGTATTCGAGGAGAATGACACAGAAAAGACTAAAAATGGTCATCCAATTAAAATAAAATCATATGAACCTCATCTAAAGAACAAAAAGCTATTCATTTCAAAAAGTGAATGTGTCATTGAGAAGTGCCAAACTCATCAAGAATTGAAAAAGCAAATGATATCAAGCTTAAATTGAAAGGCAAATGTCAAGAACAATCAGACACTTCATGTGATGATGATTCAAGCTCAAATGATTTAACTCAAATCAAAAAGTGTGAAAATGAATCTTCTCAAGATTCAATTAAGATACAAATTTCTAAGAAATCATAAGAAATCAAAGAAGAAGAAAATCAACTCCTAAAAATTCTGACCCAATAAACAAAGTCAAATTAAACATGTGAAGTTTGTGTCAGCAGGAACTTTTGACATGAACACCATATCTGCAACAATAATAAAACCTGAGATCAAATCTGACTTTGATATGAAAACAGGTTCAGGTCCAAAGACTTCCGCTGTACAAAACAGATTTGTATCTAAGGAGTTAAAGAATGGTGAACATGTTAATAAAACAAATCCAAAATATCAAAAGACCAAACTTACACAAACAAAACAAAAGCCTTATCAGTCCACTCCTAAAATCAAACAAGGATCAGATGTAGCATCTATATCAATGATTAAGCAAATGTTATATCAAAAACCTCAAAATACTATGATATGTGTGAGATGTATAATCATAACACTTCTGAGTGTTATTTCAACAAAATACTGTCACATATGTGATATGACAAATCATAACACAATTGATTGTTATTTCAACAAAATACTGTGCTTTATATGATGAAAGAAATCATAATACAGATGATTGTTTCTTGAAGAAAAACTCACCTAGAAAGGTTTATGACAATCAAGGATATCCTAATCCAAAGTTTCAAAGAAATCACTATAATAGATATCAAAATCTAACAAAATTACCTTCCTTGGATTTGAGATCATCTAGAAGAATCAATTCAGACTATGACAATCTATATAATGTTAGATCACCACAGTATGACCAAAGAAAATTTATTCCACGCTCAGTGAGAATAAACAATGAAACATATAACAAGAAAACATCTTAAAATGTTTCAAACAACAGTTCAAAATTTCTTGATGATTAGCTTGAAAACAGATTTAATATTTTGAAAACAAAACAAAGAAAAGATAATCAAACTATTTTCAAAAGAGGATTTGAAAATCACAAAGTTCAAAATAAACCTGACGTAAACAAAATTCATTTCAAACAGTTTACCATTATTGATAAATTTAAAAAACCCAAGACCATCTCGGCTTGGGTTACCGGCTCTTCTTAAATTTCTTGCATGCAGTACGCCCACGGAGACCAATAAACACATGGTATGTTGATAGTGGGTGTAGCCGGCACATGACAGGCAATCAAGACTTGCTGCAAGATTTTAACAAAAAGATGGCACTCATGTTGCATTTGGTAGAGATCCCGGAGGAAAGATAACCGGTGAAGGAATGGTATCTAATGAAATAATAAGTTTTGATAAAGTCAACTTTTGTGAACAATTAAATTTTAATCTTTTGAGTGTCTCACAAATATATGATAAATCTTACTCTGCTTTATTTGATGATTCTTTCTGTTATATTTTAAAGCCAGGGTTTCTGATCAGCAAAGAGTGAGTTGTTGTCAAAGCTGTGCGTGACAGAGATGTTTACAAACTAGATATGTCACAAGTTGATCCCTCTACAGAAACAACCTGCCTCATTGCTAGAGCATCCAATGATGAAAGTCAGCTTTGGCATAGACGACTAGGTCACTCAAACTTCAAGAACATGAATAAGCTTGCAGCGGGAAACCATGTTATTGGTTTTCCTTCAAAGAAGTTTTCAACTTCTGACCTCTGCAAAGCATGCTTGAAAGGAAAACAACATAGAGCGTCTTGTAAGACCAAACAAATAAACTCAAATTCAAAACCGTTACAAATTTTACATATGGATTTTTGGTCCTGTAAACATACAGAGTATCGGAAAGAAATCGTACTGTTTAGTCATCATTGATGATTATACACGATTTACTTGGTTTTTCTTTCTTTATTCAAAATCTGAAACAACTGATCTTTAAAAGAATTTATCATTAAAGTGGAAAATCAGTTAGATCAAAAAGTTTAAATAATCAGAAGTGATAATGGAACCGAATTAAAAAATGCTAATATTGACAATTTTTATGCAGAAAAAGTAATAGCTCATCAGTTTAGTGCTCCTCGAACTCCACAACAAAACGGAGTTGCAGAAAGAAAGAACAGAACTTTGACTGAAGCTGCTCGAGCAATGTTAGCGGATGCAATGATTTCTATCACATTCTGGAATGAAGCAATATCAACTGCCTGTTTTATTCAAAATCGTACTTTGTTGGTTAAGGACAAACAGAAAACTCCTTATGAGTTAATGTTTGGCAGGAAACCCAATATTAATTTTCTTAAATCTTTTGGATGTTCCTGTATTAATTTTAAATTCAAATGATCATTTTGGCAAGTTGATTCAAAATTTGATAATGGATTCTTTCTTGGATATTTGTCCGCTTCAAAATTGTATAGAGTTTATAACTCTAAGAGGAATGTTATCAGTGAAACGTTCAATTTTAATTCTTTGAAAACTCTTTTCCATCAGTCGCAAATGGTCCAAAGTGGTTTTTGATTTAGATTAATTAACAAACTCATTTAATTCTAATCTGTTTGAATCTTCATGTGCTAACAGGAAACAAGCAGGAGACTTGGGAACTTTCTGTGAAGATTATGATTCAGATGATATGGATGATTCAAGTCCAGATTATCCATTTTTCTCTTTTGCATAAGATCCTTATTCTCTACAGAGAATCTTGAGAAACAAAATCTTGAGCATCAACAAGTTTCTGAAGATTCTGATAATTCTTAACCTCTGTCATAATGATGGTCCAGAAATTCACCATCCTGAGTTTGGAACTTCATCTGTATCTGGAGATATAGATGTGAATGACAAGTTCAATTACTTTGTCAATTCTCCAACTCAAGTTCCAAATAGTATTCCACATTCCTCAACTCTATTGCAACAACTCTCTGAACTGAACCAATCTAATCTGGATGTGAATGTTCAACAAGAAGAGATTCCAACTACTTGCATTCACAAGAGACATCCTATCTCTCAGATTATTGGTCCTTAAATGAAAGAATAATGAGACATCACTCTAAACAAGAAAATGTTTGTTTTTACTCATGTTTTCTTTCTCAAATGGTTCCTAAAAATATTATAGAGGCTTTGAAGGACAACAGTTGGATTAAAGCAATGCAAGAGGAATTATTACAATTCAAAAAACAAGAAGTGTGGAATCTGGTGGATTTACCTGAAGGAGAAAATGCCATTGGGACAAAATGGTTATTCAAAAACAAATTAGATGACAAAGGAATTATCATTCGAAACAAAGCTCGATTAGTAGCTCAAGGATACACTCAGGACGAAGGATAGATTATGATGAAGTATTTGCTCCGGTTGCAAGACTAGAAGCAATTTGGGTCTTTGTGGCATATGCTTCTTATATGAAATTCAAAGTGTATCAAATGGATGTTAAGGGTGCATTTTTGTATGGACCAATCACCGATGATGTGTATGTTAAGCAACCTCAAGGTTTTAAAGATGCTAAATTTTCTCATCGTGTGTACAAGCTCAGCAAAGCTTTATATGGTCTACATCAAGCCCCAAAAATCTAGTATGAAACGTAGTAACAACACTTGCTCCAACATGGTTATACACAAGGGAAGATTGATCCTACCTTATACATCAAGAAGGATGCATCTGATCTTCTATGTGTACAAGTGTATATGGATGATATCATCTTTGGATCAACCAGTCAGAAACTCTGTTCAGAATTTGAAGATATCATGAAATCTCGTTTCCAAATGAGTTCTATGGGAGAAATCAATTTCTTTCTTGTATTACAAGTTACACAATCTACAGACGGTATCTTTATTAATCAAGCAAAATTTGTTGATAAACTGCTGAAGAAATTCAAGCTGCAAGATTGCTAATCCATTAGAACTCCAACTGACATAAACACCAAGATTGGTCCTGATCCCAAAGGAAAATCAATTAACTAAACATTATACAGATCTATGATTGGATCTTTAATGTACTTAACTGCATGTAGACCAGACATAATGTATGCTGTTTGTGTTTGTGCCAGGTATCAATCAGACCTGAAGGAATCTCACCTTATTGCTATCAAACGCATATTCAGATATCTCAAAGGAAAACCATCCCTAGGGTTATGGTATCCTTATGTAGGAAACTTCGGGTTATATGGATATACTGGTAGTGATTATGGGGGATGTTGTCAAGATAGAAAATCTACCACGGGTGGTTGTCAGTTTTTAGGCCCTCGATTAGTCTCATGGCAATGTAAGAAACAGAAAAAACGTCTCAGTCTCAACAGCAGAAGCTGAGTACATTGCTGCATCAGCAGGATGTTCTCAAATCCTCTAGTTGCAAAATCAACTATTGGATTACGGGTTCAATTTTCTTAAAACTCCTATTTACTGCTAATCCTATCCAACATTCTAAAACAAAACATATCGAGATTAGATATCATTTTCTCAAAGACAACTCTGAAAAAGGTTTAATCATTTTGATTCAGATTTCAATAGAAAAACAACTGGCTGACTTGTTTACCAAATCTTTCCTACCAGGAAGGTTTGAATACTTAGTTGAGTCAATTGGTATATTGTGTACCCCTCCCTCATTTTTCTTAAATAAATCAAAGTTAAACTGCCAATGTTAATTGCCTGATTATGTATATTATGTGTGTGTGTTAAATGAAAAAGAAAATACAACATCAAGAAATGAAAAAACAAAGAGAAAATTATAAAATGAAAATACAACATCAAGAAATGAAAAAACAAAGAGAAAATTATAAAATGAAAATACAAAAATAATAGTTTAGTAGTTATAAATGTTAGGATTACATCTGCTTTTGCAATTTGTGAGAAATGATAGTACATCAATTTTATCAGTTGCATACTTTACTCGCTAATAAAGCCTGACATGATCAGATATGATTTGTAGGTAAGATCATGTAATTATATTGAAAATATTATGATTGAACTAAATCATCTATGCATTTGTGTGTGTCAATCTTAGTTCTAAAGAGATGTCTTGACTTTTCTAATTGATTGCTTGTAAAGTCATCATCTCACACCTGACTTAATATATGGTACCATGAGATCTGTTTACTGCATTTGTTCACTTCTTTGTAATGAGTCATCATAGACCTGAAGTGATGAGATATCCTCTGTTGTAATTCATTACAGACCGAGATATTCTCACCTCATGCAAAAGATGCCAATGTGCACAATCCTTTATAAAGTACAAAATGGATGCCCTATGATTCTTATGAATCATCTCTATCTATTTCTTTATGAAACGGATTCAGAGATTACCTAATGGCTTATCCATGGTGGTTTTCTCAGAGATTATCAACTGGCTTAACCATGATGATTCTCACATTGACCTAAACCTGAGATCTGGTATACATATATGATAGGTTTTTAAGTTGAGTAAAAGTGCTTTCTTGCATATCTTGATGAGGGTTGAACACTCTAAGTCTAAGTGTGGATTACATAATGTCATATCTAATTCAACCTTAATACATCCAAGAATTGAAGAAGTAAGTGTACTGATTCTTTTACCAGAGCAGTCATTGTCTGTCCTTAGATCTTGTGTCTCCTTTGATGTGGGAACACTGACCTAGAACACACTTGATCAAAATTTAATCATTGTCTATGACTATTCATAATTTTTTTACTTCAATGTGCTGATTATTATCTGATATGATCTCACTGCAGGCAATATAATTCAATGTGTAGAATTTTATTTTGCTTTTTGCATGATTTTTTTGTGTGCAGGCATGTTAATAATGAATTGTTTTACTTCACATATCAATTTTTATAAACTTCTAAGTTTGGGAACTTAAAAGTTTAGGGGGAGTGAAGATGATAAATAGTTTATCAAAATAAATATTTGGATGAAAAAGGATAATGCAAAAATATTCAAAGTTGTGTGTGTTTCAGATGTTTAAAAATGAACCTAAAAAGATTTAAAAATATGAAAAGCTTCTTGCAAAGAATTGAGAATGTTTGTCAATTTTTTTGAAATTTTTGAGACTAAAATGGCAGGGAATAAAAAAAAATTTTGGTCAAAAGTCAAAGATCAGTAAAAAAATCAACGTGTTAGTCAAAATTTGGATATTTGTTTGATGAAAAATGAATTTTATCAAAACTGTGATTTGAATGATTTTGGTGAAAAATAATACAAGTGTTAGACGTATGGATGTCTCATGCGCCTAAACAGTGTTCATAAGTCATGTTTAGACGTATGATGAAATTTCAGTTTTATGCTAAGTTTGAGTAATCCTTATCCACCTAAACAGTAGTCATAAGTCTGAAATTCTTGGTTAAGTGTTGGGCGTTTTACAAAATCTCATATGCCTAAACGGTACCAGATATCTCAAAATAATTCAAGTGTTAGGCGTTTCTAAATAAGTCAAGCGCCTGGACAGTGCTCATGCGCCTAAACAGTGCTCATGCGCCTAAACAGTGCTCATGCGTCTGTACAGTGCACATGCTCCTATAAATATTTCAAATGAAATTGACCAAGTGTAACTCATGCGTCTGAGGTTCATACGCCTGAATAGTGCTAAAGCACCTAGACCTCATGCGTCCAAATAGTGGTCATGCGCCTAAAAAGTTGTAATGCGTCTAAGGGATTTCACACTTGTATAAATTCAACACGTCTCACAGAAGTTCATTTCCTTCAAACTTTTCACATTCTACACTCTGTTCACTCTCTATGTTCCGACTAACTCAAAATTCATCTTATTGTTTAGTTATTTCAAGACTTTATGATTGGATAAGGTAATATCATAAAATGCGATTCACATCATGAGTGTACATCATCAAATCAATGGATAATGACTTCATAATCAATCGGACATTTGAACCATATTCTGGCGTTCGAACCCTAATAAAATTGAATAAATTTGAAATGACTGATTACTAATGTTTGTTTATGACAAATTAAACATGAAATGGTTAATGAATACGCATTTCTAACATGTTATAATCATCAAAACATGATAATTATCATAAAATTGTTCTGATGCTTCAAAGAATTTCAAAATCAAAATATTAATAAAATAAAAACAGAAAAATGAATCAGCAAAATTTTAAAATAAAAATTTTAAACTGATAAAGTCATTTAAGATTCAAATATGAATATAAATCATCTAGAAACAAAATTCTTAATTGATTATATATCATAAAATTTGATTAAATCATTAAATAACAAGTTCAAATCATTGAATTTCATTAAAATTAATCAAATTTTAAAATATAAAATTGTATTAAGAAAACTTAAAAATTAGGGAAGGACTTAGTCATTTGTTTAGTTGATAAAATTGTAACTAATTTGAAAACCTTCAGACTAATTCATGTTTCTTGTGATCGATAGATGAATCCATTGAACTTTGAACCAAAGCATAACATAGCTGCATTTCTTAATGAGGATGTGAGAGAAGCTGCTGGTTATGAAGAAATGATTGATTTCTTCTAAGGACCAAGTATGCTTATGCAATCTGTGCTAGACCAGTTATATATGGAAGACTAATCAAGAGATTTTGGAGATCTGCTGAAGTAGAACTTGATGATAATAGAAGAAAAGTTCTAAGTGGATTCATTTCAAATGACAGAATGATAGAAGTTTCTGAAGATTCTATCAGAACAACATTAAGGTTGGGAGAAAATGAAGACTAGGATCTATCTGAATACACATTCAATGAATGTAGAGAGATATTCATGCAAATGGGCCATCTTGATAATTTTCCAAAGAAATAATTTTTCAGAGCAAGAGTCTATAATCACTGGAAGCTTCTATGTTATATATTCCAGCACTGTATGTCTAAAAGAAGTGCATGATAGAATTCTTTCCCAGTTGATATAGCATCTCCTAATATTTCTCTTGTCACAAACAGAAGATTCAATATGGCAAAGTGGATAATGAATGGTTTTATTTTCAATTTGGGGAAAGGGAAAAGAAATAAGTCTTTGATGTATCCAAGATTTCTTCAGTTGATTATTAATAAAGAATATCTAGATATTTATGCATATGGAGTTCAAGGTGATAAATTTGAATAGAGCATATGTCTGAGATGGTATACAAGAAGTTAAATGTGATTACTGGAGTAGAGAATGTACCTTTATTTGTGTACATAAGGAATGTAGCTGATGATAATGTTGACATTAATCATCAACATTTTCATTTATCTGAAGATGAACCTATTAGTCCAAATGATTTGATTAAAGATGTGATGGATGAGATAGGTGAAGAATCTGAAGAAGAGAATGATGATGATGAAGCTAATAATGATAATACTGATGATGATGATAATCAAGGAGGTGATCAAGGAGATGGAATGGAAGGTGTTGAAGCTGAGCAAATAGTTAAAGAAATTATTCAAGAAATGGACAGTGAGCAAACTATTTCTGATCAAAGAGTTGAAGATGAAAGAAATGAAGATAAGGAAGTTAATACTGAAATGAATGATCAACAAGATAATGATCAAGTTGCAACTGAAGATGTTGAAAAGGTTGACTTCAATCAAGCATTTGATTTTGATTCTTTATGGGCTGAGCCAATTATAGAGAATATTATTTCTACTAATGAATCTAAGAGTCTTGAAGTTGAAATTGTTGAAAAAGAACAAGAGATGAAACAATTATCAGATGTTTGTGTACAAATTGATCTGAATGATGATGCTGATGAAATTCAAGAGTTAACATTAAAGATCGTTTCTTAAAATGAAGAAATTGAAAGATTGAAAAAAGAAAATGAAATGCTTAAAGAAAATGATGAATTGAAGAATGTCATGATGACAAATCTTGAAGAAAAAGTAAAGATTATGTTTGAAGAAACTGAAAAAATGAAAGTATCTCTACAAGAACCTTCAAAAGAAAGTAAAGTGGTGGTTGTTGAGAAAGAGTCTACTCAAGAGCATGAAGAAACACCAACTGTAAAGTTTTCTGAGGCTGAGAAAGGTAAACGAAAGATGAATGAAGATGAAACATCTACTGGTCCAGCAAAAGTTCAGAAATCAGCTGATATAGATGTGATTGAAGAAGAAGAAGAAGTACAAAAGATTATTGAAGCTCTTGATGATATAGATACAGATCTACTAGATGAATGGAATGATGAAGTTCTTGAGGATGAAGACGTGTTTGATATTGTTGAATCATCAGTTAAGAATGTCGAAGATGATATCCCAATAGACTTTCAAGATAGATATAATTATTTGATCAAGAAAAAGTATAATAGAGTTTTTCTAGACGGGCTGACTGTGACACAAATAAATGAAGAATATGAAAAATGTGTGATAGCAGAGTCATTAGCACCGGCAGATCCGAATGAGATAAGTCTTAAATATGGTGAATGGGCTCAACTGAATGAAAGCATAAATATAGATGATATCCTGTGGTTGAATTGCACCACCCAAACCCAGAAGACATGAGCATACCTACTTTAAGAATGTGGTTGCAATCAAGGAACTATCCAAGGAAAAGACTAAATAAGCTTCAAGGAGAATCTCTGAGAAGATTGGTGAGAAGTTTTCAAGAAACTAAGAAGATGTACAATAAGATGATCATGTCGGATATGGATAATCCTCAGTATCTCAAGATTACCAAAAGAACAAAAATGCTCAAACCTCAAGAAATCAAGTCAAGGAGTTGGTGAGAAAAACACATGAGCATAAAAAAGAACTTATGAATATGTTTCCAAGTGTTGAACATCAAGGTTATATAGTATCTCTAGATCAAAAACAGTTGTGGAATAAAGCTAGATCTAGGAGAGATCTTGTAAGAAATATGCTTCAAATAGGACAATCAATCTCTGAATTGCTAAATGCAATGATTGTGCCTAATAAATCAAAAGAAGTGAAAATAATTGCATGGAAGTATGATGATATTTTGATACTTTTCTTATCTAGAGAGTTAATGCTATATGTGATGTATATCATTTTTACTCAAGTATCATTGCTTTACCGAGTCAAGACTTGAAAGAATTGCACAAACTTCCACTGATTAGTACTACCAAGGCTGAAAGAGGAGAGGTATTTGTAAAGTTACTTGATAGAGGCATATCAAGGATGCCTGCTTTTCTTAAAACACATTGTGATCAAGTAGATAAAAGTTACTTTGCAAAAATGAAGAAGAAGTCAAAGAAAGGTGAGTCAAGCAAGGAAATGGATGATTGTTATTTAGAGACTTTCAGTGACAAGTACTTTGATAAAGTAACAAATCCTGTACTTAAAGTTATAGATGATACACAATCATCAAAACCAATTCCAAGATGGTTTTATGATTCATCTACTTTTCATTGAAGTTAGTGAGAAATTTGGATGATTGGGATAACGATATGATCAGTTTGTTTGGTGTATTTAAACTTAAACATTTACATTCAAGTTATATCTCATTCTTATCAAATCAATCTTTGGAAGAAGTATCATCAGTAGAAGCTGAAAATGACAGAAAGTATTTTTTGACAATTATAAAAGTGATAAATGCAGCAAGGGAAAGGATCTCTTTGAGGAAAGCAATGGTGTAACACCCGGTTATTCTTTTAAAAGAAAAGATAAGAAATGAAGAATAAAAGTAAGAAATGCAATTTAACCCAAGATGGGGGTTAAAAGAGTCAAAAGGACAAAAGTACAAAAAGTTGGTGTAAAGGTGGGCATGGCCGCCCACCCTCACTTCCTATCACCCTTTTCATTCGGTGAGAGAGAGAGAGCAGAAAAACTTTCGGTTTGAAGAAGAAGAAGAAGAGGCTGAATTCAAGGTAAGAATTCGAGGTTTTAAGTGTTTATGTTGGGTTTTGTCTCGGTTATGTGCTTATGTGCTTGTGTGTGTTCGTGTGTGTGTGTTTTGTGGGTTTCTAGGTGTTTGAACTCATTTGCATATGGGTTAGAAGGAAGATACACCCAAAGTTGCACCAGGTGAGTTTCTAGACCCCGGTTTTACTTGTTTTAAACTCTCTTTTGGGCTGAGAATGTATTTAAAGATTTTACAATGTTTATGTATGTATACCCGTATCTATTATGCATGTTTGATGATGTTACTTAGATGTTTATAGGTTGTTCATGCTTAGAATAGCCTTGGTAAGCTTAGAACAATTAGGCTTGATGTTTGGGTTCGGAAATATCCTAGAAATATGTTGAGCAGAAGGTTCATGCGCCTAAATAAGGCTCATGCGCCTGGAATTGCCTTAGAAACGTTTAAGTGTAACTCGTGCGCCTGAACAGTGGTTCATGCGCCTAGAATTTGTAATCGGACGACTAAGTGTAGGGCCATGCGCCCCAATAGTGACCATGCGTCTGAATAGCCCATGTGCTTAAGTATGCCCAACCGCCCAAAAGCCATGCACCTAAGTGTCCATGCGTCCGAATGGACCATACGCCCGAATAGTATCCATGCGCCTAAGTGTTGAAATGGTAAGTATTGGCTGATGAGCCTGCATAGTGATGAAACGCCCAAACAGGGCTCATGCGCCCAAATAGTATTGGTGCGCCTAAACACTTAGAATTTATTACGAAATTTTGGGAGTCTGTGCTGTTAAGGTTTTGACCGAGGTTTGACTAGGGCTTATTAATGCTTGGTTTCAAGCATGATTATGATTGTTTTATGATTGTTCCATATTATTATTATTATTATTGTATGTTATTTCGTAACGTAAAGTATTATTAATAATTAAAGAGAAAGAGCTATGAAGAAGAGAAGTGAAACCTAATTTAAAATGTTAACAAGTCTTGCAAGCTTATAGGAGGTGCACGACCATGTTGTCGTTAGCTCATCTGTGATGCGGGTTAGCTACCCTATGATGCACACCGGGCCAGTCAATTAAGATTGGCGGACCTTTGCAGTGTACCCTAGGTGACTGGGCCAACCTTGTATACAGTATTTAGAGCCCCTTGAGGGAACAAAGGGTCCAGTACCATTTCCCCTGCACATATAGTTTAGAGTATTGCTCATTGGTCCACATAGATAGTGAAAAATAAAGATAAAAGAGTACAGAGTAAACAAGGCATACAGTAAAGAGAAGAAGCATTATCTGATTGTATAGTTAATGCGTGCTCACGTATAAAGAGATGTAATTTCATAAAAGGAGTATTTTCATATATATACCTTACAGAAAGTATTTTACTACTTTTAAAACTAGAACTCACTCAACAACGCAGACTTTTATACTTTTGAGTTGGCAGATAAATATTGCTGAGGATGGCACGAGGGTGAAGCTACTCGGCAGGGAAAGACTGACATCCATTCATACTTATTATTATTGGTGTTTTGGAATGCAATTAAACAATTCTTTTGTATTCGGTTAAACAATAGTGTATTGCTTAACAACAGTGTTTTTAATAAAATGAATGGCTTTTGTTAAAATAATTCCGCTGCTTAAGCTTGTAAATTTATAATGTTTAATGTATTTAATGCTGTGAATAACCAACTGTGAGGTCTCCGGGAACGGGGTCTTACAAGTTGGTATTAGAGCTAAAGTTTAAGAGAATTGGGTTAATAAATTTTCAAAACCTAAACTTAAACTAAAAATGGGACAATTGAAGGGATGTCAGCCCAAGTAGCTACGTGCCATGAGGTATGTTTTTTCTTAATATTAACCGGTATTATATGCGCATGCTATTTGATTTATGTGCTCTTAGTAGATTTAGATACTGATTAAGTCAGGATAGGAAATGCTTGCGGTATGAAGAGTAAAGTAAGTGGCTAATCACAACTGGCCACTGTACTTAGGGACTTACTATACTTGACATAAATTGAGTTATTACATTGAATGACCGTGTTAGTGTTTGAATCTTATAGTGTGTTAGAGGATGGCTGGATAGAAATCTTCCAAGAATCCTAGAGGTAGAGGCCGTCCACGTGTGACTAGGAGTAGTGCTAAGGCTCCTGAGACGACCCATTAGAATCCCGAGGTTCATGGCCGGAGCGAAGAGAATAAGAATGCTAGCTTGAATTCCTTAGCTAGGGAGGCAATTGCTCATGAAGTACACCACGTCATGTAGATAGTCTTACCGTCTGTGGTAACTGAAGTCATCAGGGTTGTGAGAAGCGAGGAAATGAAGGAGAAGGAGAATAGAAAGGGATCAACGGGCAAGGGAAGCAGAAGGGAGGAGGAATAACCAAAGCCTAAGACTGTGTTGTCCGATGAGGAGGAGGATGACGTAGTGGGGGTAGCGACCGAAGGGTGCAGTTATGGGGTGTTCCAAAGGTGTAAGCCCCCTACTTTCGATGGCAATGTCAATGCTGCTGCCGCTCACCGCTGGGTGAGAGAGATAGAGGCAGTCTTGGAGATCAGTGAGTGTCGCGAGGACCAAAAGGTGAAGTTCGCGACTCACTCTTTCGTTGATTCAGCGTTGTGTTGGTGAAGCTGAGGGTACCAGGGCAATCGGAAGGATGAGGTGGAGTGAACTAAAGAAGTTGGTGGTCGAGGAATTCTGTCCTCATAGGGAACTCGATAAAATCGAGAGGGAGTTCTTGCAACTTGAAGCGGGAACCATGACCCACCAGTAGTACACCATTAAATTCAACGAAATGGCGAGGCTGGTGCCAGATCAGGTGACGCCGGTGTCAAGGAAGATCAAGAGGTACATCCAGGGACTGCCGGCTGACATTCGTAGGCACTTGATTGCTGCTCAGCCAGGTACCTTTCGATCGGGGGTGGATTTGGCGGGTAGATTGTATGATGAGCGAGAGGAGACTGTGGTGGAGGTGAAGAAGACGAGTGGGAATGGTAAAAAATGGAACGAGAAGAGGTTTGGACGTGGTCGTTTCACTCCAAATAACAAGAAGATGAAGGTGGACGACCGTGGGGTGTCGTCAAGATCAGGGCTGAAAAAGTGTGGTAGATATGGAAGGGAGCATACTGGTGAGTGCAGGATGGGAATGAATGTATGCTTCAGGTGTGGCAAGCCTGGCCATATCGCTAGGGACTGTAGAGCACCGAAGTGCTATAACTATGGTGGGGAGGGCCACGCGACCACAGACTGTAAGAAGCCGAGGGAGGAGAGCTTTGGAGCGAAGAAGAAGCAGAAGGACGGAGGGTAGAGGGCAAGTGCTAGAGCTTACACCATGACCCGGGAGGAAGCCAGAGCTGATCCTAATGCCGTGTTAGGTATGTTTCTAGTAAACCAAACTTGTGCCTCTATATTGTTTGATTCCGGTGCTAGTAGGAGTTTTATTTCCACTACTTTCTGTGCTAAGTTGCCCATTAGTAGTAGAAATGTCAGTGAACCATTCGATGTAGAAACAACTATTGGCAAGTCCATTAGAATTACTGATGTGATAGAGGACTGTGCCATAGAACTAGAAGGTCATAGGTTTGCTGCTAGGTTACATGTGATGCCCCTAGGTGGATTTGATGTAGTACTAGGGATGGACTGGTTAGCAACCTATGAAGCAAACATCGTATGTCACAAGAAGATGAGTTGATTAGTGGCGCCCGATGGGAGTTTGGTTACGATTTATGGAGATCGCGTTACTACAATCCCAAAGGTGATTTCGATGGCAATGGTGGGGAAGTGCATGAAACGTGGACGTAGTGCCTACTTGGCCTACATAAAAGATGTGGATGTGTCGGTACTGTAATTATCTGAGGTACCAGTGGTGTGTGACTTTCCGGACATATTCCCAGAAGACTTACCCAGCGTGCCATCGGATCGTGAGATTGAGTTCCAAATTGATTTGATACCCGGTGCTCAACCCATTGCCAAAGCACCATATCGATTAGCTCCGACTGAGATGAAGGAACTCATGAGCCAATTGCAGGAGTTAATGGATAAGGGATTCATTCGACCAAGTATCTCTCCATGGGGTGCTCCGGTATTGTTTGTAAAGAAAAACGACAGAAGTATGCGAATGTGCATCGACTATCGAGAGCTGAACAAATTGACAGTGAAGAATCGGTACCCGTTACCAAGGATTGATGACTTGTTCGACCAGCTCCAAGGTGCTAGTTGGTTCTCGAGAATAGATCTACGATCTGGCTACCATCAATTGAAGGTGAAGGAACAAGACATTCCTAAGACAGCTTTCCGTATGCGTTATGGACACTATGAGTTCCTCATTATGTCTTTTGGTCTAACTAACGCACCAGCTGCCTTTATGGATTTGATGAATCGAGTGTGCCGGCCGATGTTGGATAAATTCGTGATTATGTTCATTGATGATATTCAGGTCTACTCGAAGAGCGAAGAAGAGCATGTCGGTCACATACGCGAGGTGTTAGAGACATTAAGAAGGGAGAAGTTGTATGCCAAATTCTCCAAGTGCGCGTTCTGGTAGTGCGAAGTTCAGTTCTTGGGTCATGTGGTGAATCCTGACGGAATCATGGTGGACCCGACAAAGGTGGAGGTGGTTATGCAATGGAAGTCTCCAAAGACACCATCCGAGATTCGTAGTTTCTTGGGGTTGGCGGGATATTATCGAAGGTTTATTCAGGACTTCTCCAAGATAGCCTCCCCGATGACCAAGTTGACCCGAAAAGATGTGAAGTTTGTATGGGGCAAACTCAAGAGAAAGCATTCGAGGAGTTAAATGCAAGGTTGACTCAAGCTCCTGTCCTGTCATTACCCGAAGGAAGCGAGGGTTTGGTGGTCTATTCAGATGCTTCCTACTCGGGTTTAGGGTGCGTGTTAATACAGAGAGGGAAGGTTATAGCCTATGCATGCTGAAAGTTGAAGGTTCATGAGGTCAAATATCCTACTCATGACTTGGAGCTAGTAGTCGTGTCTTTGCACTAAAGATTTGGAGGCACTATCTGTACGGGACGAAGTGCACCATTTTCACTGACCATAAAAGCTTGAAGTATTTCTTTGAGCAGAAGGACCTGAACATGAGGCAGAGAAGATGATTGGAGCTCATAAAAGATTATGATTGCGAGATCCATTACCATCCGGGCAAGGCCAATGTGATGGCTGATGCCCTTAGCCGAAAAGAGAGGCCTGATCCGATTCGATGAAAGCATATCAACTGATCATGACCTCTGATGTAATGAAGCAAGTCAAAGAGTTTCAAGATGAGGCACTGAAGGAAGATCATCTTAACTCGGAAGGAATGAGAGGTCTGGTTGGGGAACTGGGTGAAAACACACTTGGTGTTAAAACCCGATACGGACAGGTGTGGATTCCTCGTTTTGGGGATCTACGGGTGAAGATTATTGATGAAGCTCACAAGACTCGATACTCCATTCATCCTGGTGCCACAAAAATGTATCAAGATATGAAGAAAGATTATTGGTGGCCGGGTATGAAGCATGATATGGTGGGGTATGTGAGTAAGTGCCTTACTTGCTTGCAGGTGAAAGCCGACATCAGAAGCCGTATGGGAAAATCCAACCTTTGGATGGAAGTGGGAGCACATCACCATGGATTTCATTATGAAGCTGCCGCGTACTCCGAAAGGGTATGATGCCATATGGGTGATAGTTGACCATTTGACGAAGAGTGCTCACTTCCTACCGATCCGCGAGACATATTCATGTGAGAGGTTGGCGGATCTATTCATCAAGGAAATTGTAACTCGTCATGGTGTGCCGGTGTCTATTGTATCTGATCGTGACACCCGGTTTATATCTAAATTCTAGAAGAAATTCCACGATGCCATGGGGACGAGATTACATATTAGCACGGCTTATCATCCCCAAACTGATAGTCAGTCAGAAAGGACCATTCAGACACTGGAAGACATGCTTCGGGCATGTGTGATTGATTTTGGGGGAAGTTGGGATGACCACTTACCGTTCGCTGAATTCTCTTACAACAACAGCTATCATGCCAGCATTGGCATGCCACCCTATGAGATGCTATACGGTAGGAGATGCAGATACCCGTTTGTTGGGGTGATGTTGGTAAGAAGGAATTAGGGAGCGTCGAGGTAATCGAGGCTACGACTGAGAAGCTTGAGAAGATTAAATCCTTCATGAAGGCAGCCAAAGATAGACATAAGTCGTATGCTGATAAACGACGCAGAGCGATTGAGTTCTAGGTGGGTGACCGGGTTATGTTGAAGTTCTCACCTTCGAAGGGTATTATCCGATTCAGGAAGCGGGGCAAGTTGAGCCCAAGGTATATAAGCCATTTCCGAATCATTGCTCGAGTAGGAGAGATGGCCTATAGATTGGAGTTAGCAGATGAGTTAAGTGGAATTCACCCGACATTCAATGTATCTCATTTGAGAAAGTGCTTAGCTGATGTAGACATGATTGTTCCACTAGAAGACATCGAAGTAGATGAAAGGCTCAATTATGTGAAGCAACCAGTGGCAATCATCGATAGAAAAGAGAAGATACTGTGAAATAAAGTGGTTCCTTTTGTGCGTGTATAGTGGAAGCACAGAAAGGGATCCGAATATACATGGGAGACTGAGGAAGAAATGAGACAACATTACCCACATTTGTTTGAAGGATAACAGGTTTCAGGGATGAAACCTATTTAGGGGGTGGACTTGTAACACCCGGTTATTCTTTTAAAAGAAAAGATAAGAAATGAAGAATAAAAGTGTTAGGATCAGTGATCTAAGTTTGATTAATTTGAGTAGATTGCAGCGGAATTCGAACAATGAATTAGACAATTAGCAAGAACACAATTGATATTCAATGTAAAAGTAAACGGTTATAGAGAGAGAGAATTCTGCAAAAGAAATATTTCAGTCATATGCTTTCGTGGTGGCTCAATGTCACACGTTATAACTAGGTCTACATTCCTTATATAGGGAATGTGACGTCTGCTGATGTCACTTGATAGTGACATCTAACAGAATTATACAAACTACTGAAACTATGCAAACTACTGAGAATGTTCTCAACTACTGATTACATCTCAGAGAATCCTAAGTACAAAAACATAAAACTACTAAACTACAACTACTGAAACTATAACTACTGAAAAGTAAATTACAAGTACTGAAAGAAAATCATCACAACTACTGAAGTTAATAACTTCAGCTGTTGTGACAACTACTGAAGTTAATAACTTCAGCTGTTGTGACAACTACTGATCACTTTGGTCTTCAGTCTTTGTCTTCAGTCTTTGTTCTTCAGACTTTTACTTTCAGACTTTGTCTTCAGCTGATAGCTTTAGACTTTGTTTTTAGTACTTTTCTTTCAGACTTTGTCTTCAGTACTTTACTTTCAAACTTTGTCTTCAGTACTTTACTTTCAGAATTTGTAATCAGCTGATGTCTTCAGCTGTTGTGATCTTCTTTAGCAGTTATAATGTCTGTGGGACTTAGAGGTTTTTCTGATCAGGCTCATTGGTTCTTTTGGTCCAACAAACTCCCCCTGAACCAATGCAGCCAAAACCTCTAAACTTATTGATGATCCCACTTATTCTTGGAAGAAACACGATCTTGATCAGCTTAAGAGGTAATCAGTTAAGCACAGGCCGGGAAAAGGTTTCTGATCTTTGGATTGGCTATGTATGGAAGGAACTCTATCTTCGAGAAACTGGACACAGAGTCTTATCCCAACCATGAACCTAATTCCTATTAATGAGTTTGTAAGACTCACTAGCATAGGCCTTAAGGAGAACAACTTGTTCCTCCTTGGTGAGTTCTTCTGCTTCTCCCTCAAGAGAAATCTGGGCCATAATACTCAGACAGATATCTCACTATCTTCCCATTCTTTAACTCGACAGTTGTGATCTCTCTGTATGCAAATTCATCAGGGTGAGAGCCTTCAAGCAACAACTGGAGTTCACTCTTCTGAAGATCTTCAAGTCTTTTGTATAACAACCCCTTCTTGATCATTTTGTTCTCAAGAATAGATTGAGGGGTTGTCTTGGAGTTGTGAGCTCTCTTGAATTCTTCAATGATTTCCAGGGTGAGACTACCATGGCCAACGTAATTGCAGCATTCAAGGTCTTCTTCACTTGCCATGATATCTACTTGGTATATTCTTCTTATGAATTCTAGAACTTACCCTGGGGTCTGGCCAATCCACACTCTTTCTCTTTGATGTGGAAAAGTATGTCTAAGAGTGTACAGCCTCAGAGCTTGTTTCTTCATTTCTTGAATGGATGAGGACTGAGGGAAATCCTTGTCAACCATCTTGAGAAACTGCTCATCGTGCTGCTTCTGCTGTTCTGCATCTTCAATCTTTACCTTCACCATTTGCATTTGCAAGTCAGGTGTAATCACTTGTTGACTTCTGTGCTCAGGTGTTTTAAGGTTGAGAACAACAGAGATTGGCAGACAATCTTCATCATCATCCTCTTCTTCATCTTCTTCTACCCTCAACACCATTCTCCTCCTTCTGGTGTATCACTGGGTAAGGTTTGAGGTGGTTTTTGGGGTAAAGGGATTGGTTTTGTGGGTTGAGTTGTGGGTGGCTTTGGTTTAGGGATAGATTTGGGAGATTTTAGAGATGAGGGTTGTGTTTGAGTGGGAGTGTGAGAAGACTGATCTAGCATTTTGTGGTGAGTTTGGCTTTGGAGAGCTTTGCCATTTCAGTTCTCTTCCCTGCACCTGCTTCATCTAGTGCTTCGATGATCAACCCTTTATTATAGCCTCCAGCAGAGCAGATTTTCTTGGTTATCTCCAAGATACTGTCTCTGGACCAGGACTTTATCTCTATCAATGATCTTCCAAGTTATTTGGCAATAAATCTGATTATTATCTTCAATCTTTCCTTTTCCAACACACTATAACCAGCCCATCTTGTTTGAATCTCTTCTATTTCCAGCCTTCTGATCTTAGAGTCTAATGTGGCTATGTCATGACCATGTCTAAAGAGCTGATCTATAATTTTATCCACGGATCTGCTGTGAGCTTCATCAGCATCTTTGACAAGATCTTCTAAGGATTTTTCTCATCAGCTTTTGACTCAACACTTTTCTTTCGTTTGTAGGTGATCAGCTGTTCTGAGATCATTTCTTTCTCCGCCTCCTTCTCTTTTTTAGGTTCTTTCTCATCATCAACTCTTTTCCTTTTCTTTTCTTTCACTGCGTTAGTAGTCTCCCCCTTTTGGTTGTATTGGGATCAGGGGCTTGTAAGGCAGAAAGAGATTTGCGAAAACATCATCAATAAGGGTTTGTAGAGTTGAGGAGATCCTCTCATCAATGGCTTTATGTACAATCTCAGTAATGATGGGAGTGATGAGAGGTAAGGAGTTTTGAAAGATAGCGACCATCTGCTCAGAGGGGTTCTGTCCCTGAGAGGTGGTGCCAAAAGCAGTGGCTGGTGGCTTAGTTATGTGTGTAGGCGAAGTGTTTGGTGAACCTTCAATTGAAGGTGCCATTTGCGGGGTTATTGGGGTAGATGGACTTTGATCCTGAGACATTTTGGCTAGCAGCTCTTTGAGTCTGCTTACCTCATTCTCTAGGATGGTATTATGGGCTAAAACATCATACAAAAAGCCTAGGTCATCATCAGTCTTTGCTGAATCACCTGACCTCCTGATTAAATCAGGATGAACATGCTCTGAGTGTAGATCAGTAGATGCATGTGCTCCTTGTTCTTGGTACTGGGGACTTCCTACCTCAGGACTATGTCCTTCATTGGCAGTTGCCTCTGGTGAGGTCTTATGGATGTTACCAACTTCATCCTGATCATTTGCTGAATCAGTAGAAGTGGCAGCCTTACCAGATGTTCTAACCTCCTTTTCTACACTTAGAGATTGAACATTGTAACCCCTGTGTTGTTGGTTATCAGAAGCATTTTGGTCCTCCCCCTCAATGGTTGAGGTATTCCCAGTGGTAATGGTTTCTGGGGAGGGGGTGAGGAATGCAACTGACTCAGCACTTTAGCAGCTATCATGTTGGGCTTTGAGGGGTGGTTGCATGTGGAGATTGGTCCGAAGCAGATTGCACCTGGGGTGAGAGGTGCTCTTCAATGGTAACCCTCTCAATTGAGATAGGTTCCAGTAATGTGGGATCCCCAATTGTGGTTGCAACAGGATCCTATTGAGAGGATACCTGTGCGGCTTCAGCAGGTTGAGTCTTGGACATAACTGGGGGTTTATAACCAGTATGTGCTTCCTGTATTGGTGGTACAGGGGCATCCTTAGGGGACTCATCTCCCTGAGTAGCCTTTTTGGGCTTTTTGGATTTGTTTGGTGGGGACTTTGATCTGGAAGTGGAGGCTATGGGTTCCCTCTGCTTGGGTTTGAGCATCCGGGCAGCCCTTTTAGAGTAGGGTCTGAGTTATGTCTGGAGTATACCTCAGCTAAAACAGCTAGAGCAGGGACCCCAAGACCAACAAGGCCATCAGATTTTAATTGATTCAAAATTATGGCCATCAGAAACCTGGGATAAAGTAGCCATCTGTTTGCCACAGGTTTCTGAGCCAGGTCCTTTAGTTCCATGAACACTATCTCAGAAAAATTTAGATTTTGGCGTTCAAAGATAGAGTACAATACTGTTGCCACCGTGAAGACATCTGATCCCAAGAAGATGTCTTTGAAGCAAGGCAGACATTCACCATATGAAAGATAAGTCTTTCGGCATCATGGAAGTGCTTTTTAAGAATGGTTGTAGCACTTAAGTCGCCTGCATACCCGTTATTGATGAAAGACATATCAGTGTGCCTTTCGGGTATTCTTTAGTATAGGTGCCATCATGCAAATTTAGGGTTTTCCGAATGATGTCGGGGGTGATGAGCACCTGTTTCTGGTTAACCAACGACTGGAGAGTGATTTGGCTATCATTCTCACCAGTTGTTACAGAGACGTTGGTCTAGAACTGGGTTAAGGAATCAGGGTATATGGTAGGATTCAGAAGAAAGGTTGTTCGGTATTGGGAATCCACCATAAGATCGATGGCAGTATCAAACTAGTTCCAGAAATCCGATTTCGAAAGGTAGGCAACACAGTTATGTCGGGGTTTGAGTTTCATGGTCGCCATTGTTGAGAGAGAAAAGGTTTGAAAACGGCTAATGAAATGTTGGCTATAAGTGCAGGTATTTATAGGTTAAGAAAAGGCTGAAAAGAAAACGACTGAAAGTGTTGGTGTTATCAGCAGTTCTATGAAAACAACTGAAGACTTGGTTTTAACTATCAGACATTTGAAAACAACTGAAGACTTGGTTTTAGTCATCAGTAGTTGTGAAACTACTGAAAACCTTGGTTTTGTCTTCAGGTGTTGGAAACAACTGAGGACTTGGTGTTAGTCATCAGTAGTTGTGAAACCTACTGAAGACATGGTTTTGTCATCAGCTGTTCAGGGTGAAACAGCAGTTTGTGGAAACGACTGAAGAGAAAATTCTCATCAGTAGTTTTCGTCAATTCTTAGCTTTGCAGCTGTTTCATACAGTCCTCAACACTTACTCATCAGACTTTTAAGCTGTTTTCAGTGGTTTCATAGGACATCAGTACTTATCTGTTTTTATTGACATCAGTAGTTATAACTACATCAGTAGTTTGTAACAGAATTAGTACATATTTGTGACATGTTTACTAATGATCATCAGTACTAGTTTACTGAGATCATCAGTAGTTATCACTTATTCTAGCTGCAACATACCAAGCCTTAACACAAGGTTTTGGAAAGTTGAACTATTCAAAGGCTTAGTAAATATATCTGCAAGCTCATCAGCACTAGGCACAAACTTTGGATCAATCAGACCTTTTTCAAAACAATCCCTAATAAAATGGTGTCTGATCTCTATATGTTTGGTCCTAGAGTGCTGGACTGGATTCTTGACAATGCACAGAGCTGAAGCACTATCCATTAATAATGGAGTCTTAGTCTCTGTAATGCCATAATCCAATAGTTGGTTCTGAAGCCAGAGTACCTGAGATGTACAACTTGCAGCAGCAATGTACTCTACTTCAGCAGTGGATGTAGCAACAGATGTTTGTTTCTTACTCTGCCAAGAAATCAAACAGTTGCCTAGGAATTGACATCCACCAGAAGTTGACTTTCTGGTTAACTTACACCCTGCATAGTCACTATCAGAAAAAGCAACTAATTTGCAAGAGTGTCCAGTGGAATACCAAAGACCTAGAGATTGTGTACCTTGCAGATATCTAAAGATCCTCTTGACTGCAATCAAATGAGAGTCTTTAGGAGCAACCTGAAATCTAGCACAAACACAAGTTGCAAACATGATATCTGGTCTAGAAGCTGTTAAGTACATCAAGGACCCAATCATACATCTGTAAAGTGTTTCATCAACAGCTTTACCTTTTTGATGTGCATCTAGTTGTGTGGTGTTGCACATGGGAGTAGAACAGGGCTTACAATTTTGTAAATCAAACTTATTCAAAAGATCTTTTGTATATTTTGACTGATGAATGAAGGTTCCATAAGCCTGTTGTTTGATTTGCAAGCCTAGAAAGAACTGTAATTCTCCCATTGCACTCATTTTAACTTTTGTTTCATTAAACATGTAAAATCATCACACAACTGCGGATCAGCGGATGCAAAAATTATATCATCAACATAAATTTGAACAAGTAGCTTATGCTGATCCACTTTCTTAATAAACAAAGTTTTGTCTATGGAGCCTCTAGTGAATTATTTTTAAGAAGAAAATTAAAAGTGTTTCATACCAGGCTCTAGGAGCTTGCTTCAACCCATAAAGAGCCTTATCAAGTGTATACACCCAATCGGATGTTTATTGTCCTCAAAACTGGTGGTTGACACACATAAACCTCTTCTTTATTTTTACCATATAAAAAGGCACTTTTGACATCCATTTGAAAAACTTTAAGATTGTAGAGTGCAGCATAGGCTAAGAACAATCTAATTGCCTCTAGTCTGGCTACAGGGGCAAAGGTTTCATCATAATCAATACCTTCTTCTTGTGAAAACCCTTGTACAACCAGTCTAGCCTTGTTCTTGACAATAAGCCCATTTTCATCAGTTTTATTCCTAATACCCATTTAGTGCCTATTGCACACTTACCTGGGGGTAGAGGAACTAGTTCCCACACTTGCTGCTTTTTGAACTGAAGTAGCTCAAGCTGCATGGCTTCAACCCATCCATTGTCTCTTAAGCAACATGATAGTTCTTTGGCTCTAGCTGACTGATGAAGAGAGCATAGAAGCAGAAGTTCAACAATTGACTTCTTGTTGAGACACCAACATTGATATCACCAATGATTTGAGACATGGGGTGATTCTTCAGCTCTTGGTACACTATAAGATCAGTGCAAGTGTTTGTAGCAGGTTCAGCAGCAACAGATGTTGATCCAGACTCTTGAAACCAAGTATGAGATGGCAAGTCAAATGATGTAGAGGAGTCAGAAATCTCATCAGCATTTGTTGTGGATGGAGCTGCAGAAGCTACAGGAACATCAAGTTTAGCAACACAGGCAGTTGATCGCTAAACTTGAAAAGGTGAGTACTGATATCATCATCATCTTCAGTACCACCAGGTGGAAGACCTGCTGCAGAAGATGATTTATCCACATGATCTGCAACAGCTGGAGGTTGATAAGGACATATTGCAGTATGTCCAGATCAAACAACTCCACAAGGTTTTGTGGAATTTTATCCTTAGGAGATTCATTGAATTTCACATGCAAGGTTTCTTCAACTATCTTTGTTTTGCAGTTGAAGACTCTGTAAGCCTTGCATGTGGATGAATAACCTACAAAATACCCTGCATCCACCTTAGGATCAAATTTATGGAGTTGATCCTTTGTGTTGAGAATGAAACAAGGACACCCAAAGGCTTTGAAAAATGAAATTAGAGGAGCCAAATGATGTAGAACTTCATATGGAGTCTTCATCAACCTCTGATTTACTAATACTCTATTTTGCACATAGCAAGCTGTGTTGACAGCTTCAGCCCAAAAGGTCAATGGCAAACCAGAGTCGGCCAACATAGACCTTGCAGCTTCAATTAGGGTCCTATTCTTTCTCTCCACTACTCCATTTTGTTCTGGAGTCCTTGGAATGCTAAACTGCCTCTTGATTCCCTTTGATAGATAAAAATCATCAAGTGTATGGTTTCTGAATTCAGTTCCATTATCACTTCTTATACACTTGACTGATAGGGAATACTGCTTCTCAACATAAAACACAAAGTTTATAATCGTTTGAGCAACCTCATCCTTTGAATGCAAGAAGAAAGTCCATACAAATCTGGAGTAATCATCCACAATTACAAGATAACATTTCTTCTTTGCCATGCTCATCACTCTCACAGGACCAAATAGATCCATGTGCAGTAACTACAAGCAGGCAGTGGACTTAGGTTCTTCAATAGGAGGGAATGAGACTTTATGCTGTTTTCCTTTCAAACAAGCAGTGCAGGTTTCATCACAGTGGAACTCCTTTATTGGTAGACCTCACACTAAACTATTGTGGATCAGCTGATTTATGTTTTTGAGATTTACATGACCCAGCCTTCTGTGCCACAGTTTAGATTCCTGAGGAGAGGCTGGAGAACAAGCAAGAATGATCCTTCAAATAAATATTCTTTAACAAATCCAGGGCATATACTCTTCCAAACCTGTTGGCCTTCAGGAGAGTATGTTCATCCAATACATTGTCAATCAGCCTCAGAACTTGGGAAGACAGAATCCTGTAGTTCTGGCTTATGAAAAGTGCAACATGCCCTTTATCACACATCTGACTAACACTCAGTAGATTATACTTAAGATTCTCCACATGGTTAACATCATCAAATCTGATATCTCCATTAGACACATATCCTGTCCCAATGATGTAACCCTTGGCATCATTTCCAAATGAAACAAATACCTTCTTTCCTTGAGAGTAGTCATTAAGAAGAGAACTGCTCCCATCATATGCATAGATCCTCCACTGTCTACATACCAGATGCTCCTTTGGCATGCTGAAGACCCTGCATTTATCACAAGAACTAGTTAGGTTTTGAGACCCAAACCTTTTTGGTTTTGGGTCTGTTTTCATCAACAGATTTAACCATAACTTGTTTCTCATGATTAACAGCTGATGAAGATGGATAGGGTGCTGAAATGGATTCCTTGGATTTGGGCTTGGAATGCCTTTTCAGTGGTTTGATCACAGGTGCATCAAGTTGGTTAACTCTCCCCAACAAATGCTGAACCATCATAACAAGTTGTGTCTGATTTGTAGCCAAAGCTTTCAGCTCTTGTGACATATCAGTACTTGTTTTTGATGAGTTCCTGTGACCCACCATTTCCTCCTTGAAATTCACAGACGTAGTCTGATGTTTATCATGAGAAGCACTATCAGCTGTTTTATGATAAACCCTATCCTTCTTTTTGGATTTGGATGAAGTCTTGGGTTTATCACATTGGGATGACTGTTGTACAAACTTGGTCTCAAACTCATTTTTTATTTCATCCATCTAGATTTTAATGAGCTTATCTCTGTTGAGTTTGGAACCCTTTCTATACCAACATTCATCAGAAAGATGATTGAATTTACCACATATTTCACATGGCTTATTCTTCATCTTGGATTGATTAACTGCTGATGTGGAAACTACTGAAGGTGTGATCTTTAGTACTTTCCTCCTTTCAGTACTTGTGTTAAGTACTGAAGGATCTGTAACAACTGAAGACTTGTTCTTCAACTGTTCTCTATCCGTCCTGAAAGACCATATGATAGATTCATCAGCAGTTGTTAATCCTTTTATTTCAGCTGATTTGAAATGCTTTTTAGATGTTGTTACTTGCCCTTCAGTACTTAAGGTACTTTGAGGGACAACATCTGAAGTACTCAGCTTCATGTGCTTATCAGTAGTTAACCATCAGGCAATTGATTTACTGAGGTATCAACACTGATTTCATCTTGTGATTTTGGGTGATCACTTGAGGATAATACACATGATGATGTGGTTTGGAAATTATTTTCACCTTCAGTTTTACCATTGATTTGGAGTAAAATCTGTAGGTGGTGCAATGTGATTGTAACCTATTCCAAACTTCACATTTGAAGCAGATTCTTGCTGATCAGCATTTCAAATCCCTTGCAGGATGATACCCAGCGGTCACACTCAACTTGGGTAGCTGTAAGTTTTTCTTTGAGTTCTCTGTGGTTCTCAAGAATGACCTCTAGCTTAGCCTTTTCATCATTTAATTGCATTTAAGCTTATAAATCTCATCATCTTTATCATTAAGAAAGACTCATACTCAGCTTTTCTTTTGGAAAGGGTTTGCTCAAGCTTAAGATTTTGATTTATTAATGCTACATTTGCCTCTCTAATAGAGATAAATGCAGCTATGCAAGATTCAAAACATAGCTTGGCCTTAGCCTCAGAGGATACTTGGGTTACATGTGATGAAGATGCATTGGAGCATGAACTCTCAGTAGACTCCAGGGCCATGAGAGCAAGATTCCCAAAAGGATGTTCACCACCATGTTGACCATCACCAGCAAATAAATGCTCATTACCAGAGAGATCATCTGGTAAACTGCTCCAGTCAACAACACCAGGGGTGAAGAAGCTGTGATGAGGTTGTGATTGAGATGGTAGAGGCTCAGGTAAGGCTTGAGGTTGTTGTGCAATAGGAACTTGAACTGGATTTGGCTGTGGCATGTAATAGCAGTGATATGGATATGACATTGGACCCTGAGGGACAAAATATGCAGGAGATATAGGTTGTGCATGATGACCAGAACTAGCAGGATGTTGCCCTCTGTTTTGTGGACTATTGCTTGGAAAAGTCACAAAGGATGCAGAGGAGTTAGATCCAGTTGATCTACACTCTCTTGCAAAGTGTCCAATCCTGTGGCATTTGTGACACCTCAACTTACTCTTGTCAAAACCAACTTTGGTTTTGCCAGAGAGTCCTAGAAATATCCCACCAGTTCTCTTGTAGAACTTTTGATATCTGATATTAATCAAGGCCATTTGGCTTAGAATATCCATCTCTTCTAAGTCATCATCAGCAATACCCTTCAAATCATCCATAATGAAACACAAATTGTCACTATTACAGCCTGACTGACTGTCAACACTAACAAATGCATGATCTGAACTGTTTGAAGAGAAATCTATATGCTTATCATAATTGCTTTCTGATGCAGCATATTCTAATTCATGACCAACCAAGGCAGTGTTCCCTAATACAAAGTCATTAGTGAGCTTTCCTAATGATGCCAGTTTCCTTTTCTGCTCTATCTCTCTTTCAAATGTAAGCAGTTTCCCATGGAGTTGGGTGAGAGATAGGCTATCCAGATTTGCACTGGAGCATAGGACAATGGTGTATGTGTCCCATCTCTCAGGCAGTGATCTGAGGAATCTGTTGTTCATCTGGATATTAGTGTATTCATGTTTGACCATTTTTAGCTCAGAGATCAAACAGGAAAAATGCTCAAACTGTTGAGTCAGTGACTCACCCTTCCTATGAGAGAATGTCTTATCTTGTTGGGCAAGGATTTCTCTGTTGTTTGCTAAGACCTCATCTGTTCCACCAAATTGTTCCTTCAATGCATTCCAGAGGTCATGAGCAGTTTCATGATGCATAAGCCCAGAATAGATTTCATTAGGCAGAGCCATAGCCAGAATACCATGCGCTTTAGCATCAATCTCAAACAGTTTTCGATCCTCATCTGAGTATTGTTCCTTCTTCTTCGGAACCATTTGGTTGGTTTCCAGATTGTTCACCATAGGTTTGTGTGGACCATGTACCACAGATGTCCAACAACCTGAACTGTTAACAGACAGGTGATGAAGCATTCTTCGTTGCCATATGTTATACTCAGTCCTAACCAGCATCGGAGCTTGGTTAAGGAACCGGTATTATGAGGGTCATTAGAAGGAGTAGTCATTCTCAGATTCAACCAAATTCAATTAAGTTTTAACTAATTTAGTGCAAAACACAACAAACTCAATATGAACCAAGAGAAAACTCAAAGCAAATAACGAAAGCAGCAGAATTCAATGATCTATAACCAATTCTTGCAAATATGCTAATTCAATCAAACTTAGATATTGAAATAGCAGTTTCAATGATCAATTGTTAGATCGATCAATGATTAACCAGCTCTGATACCATTTGTTAGGATCAGTGATCTAAGTTTGATTAATTTGAGTAGATTGTAGTGGAATTCGAACAATGAATTAGACAATTAGCAAGAACACAATTGATATTCAATGTAAAAGTAAACGGTTATAGAGAGAGAGAATTCTACAAAAGAATATTTCATTCATATGCTTTCGTGGTGGCTCAATGTCACACGTTACAACTAGGTCAACATTCCTTATATAGGGAATGTGACGTCTGCTGATGTCACTTGATAGTGACATCTAACAGAATTATACAAACTACTGAAACTATGCAAACTACTGAGAATGTTCTCAACTACTGATTACATCTCAGAGAATGCTAAGTACAAAACATAAAACTACTAAACTACAACTACTAAAACTATAACTACTGAAAAGTAAATTACAAGTACTAAAAGGAAATCATCACAACTACTGAAGTTAATAACTTCAGCTGTTGTGACAACTACTGAAGTTAATAACTTCAGCTGTTGTGACAACTACTGATCACTTTGGTCTTCAGTCTTTGTTCTTCAGACTTTTACTTTCAGACTTTGTCTTCAGCTGATAGCTTCAGACTTTGTCTTCAGTACTTTTCTTTCAGACTTTGTCTTCAATACTTTACTTTCAGACTTTGTCTTCGGTACTTTACTTTCAGACTTTGTAATCAGCTGATGTCTTCAGCTGTTGTGATCTTCTTCAGCAGTTATAATGTCTGTGGGACTTGGAGGTTTTTCTGATCAGGCTCATTGGTTCTTTTGGTCCAACAAAAAGTAAGAAATGCAATTTAACCCAAGATGAGTGGTTAAAAGAGACAAAAGGACAAAAGTACAAAAAGTTGGTGTAAAGGTGGGCATGGCTGCCCACCCTCACTTCCCATCACCCTTTTCATTCGGTGAGAGAGAGAGCAGAAAAACTTTTGGTTTGAAGAACAAGAAGAGGCTGAATTCAAGGTAAGAATTCGAGGTTTTTAAGTGTTCATGTTGGGTTTTGTCTCGGTTATGTGCTTTTGTGCTTGTGTGTGTTCGTGTGTGTGTGTTTTGTGGGTTTCTAGGTGTTTGAACTCATTTGCATACGGGTTAGAAAGAAGATACACCCAAAGTTGCACCAAGTGAGTTTCTAGACCTTGGTTTTACTTGTTTTAAACTCTCTTTAGGGCTAAAAATATATTTAAATGATTTTACAATGTTTATGTATGTATACCCGTATGTATTATGCATGTTTGATGATGTTCCTTAGATGTTTATAGGTTGTTTATGCTTCGTATAGCCTTGGTAAGCTTAGAACAATTAGGCTTGATGTTTGAGTTCGGAAATATCCTAGAAATATGTTGAGCCAAAGGTTCATGCGCCTAAATAAGGCTCATGCGCCTGAATTGCCTTAGAAATGTTTAAGTGTAACTCATGCGCCTGAACTGTGGTTCATGCGCCTAGAATTTGTAATCGGACGACTAAGTGTAGGGCCATGTGCCCCGATAGTGCCCATGCATCTGAATAGCCCATGCGCCTAAGTATGCCCAACCGTCCAAACGCCATGTGCCTAAGTGTCCATACGTCCAAATGGACTATACGCCCGAATAGTATCCATGCGCCTGCATAGCTCATGCGCCTAAGTGTTGAAATGGTTAAGTATTGGCTGATGCGCCCGCATAGTGATGAAACGCCCAAACAGGACTCATGCGCCCAAATAGTATTGGTGCGCCTAAACACTTAGAATTTATTACGAAATTTTGGGAGTCTGTGCTTTTAAGGTTTTGACCGAGGTTTGACTAGGGCTTATTAATGTTTGGTTTCAAGCATGATTATGATTGTTTTATGATTGTTCCATATTATTATTATTATTATTATTACTATTAGTGTATGACTTTACGTGGTGTGTTTATTTCGTAACGTAAAGTATTAATAATAATAATAAAGAGAAAGAGCAATGAAGAAGAGAAGTGGAACCTAATTTAAAATGTTAACAAGTTTTGCAAGCTTATAGGAGGTGCACGACCATGTTGTCGTTAGATCATCTGTGATGCGGGTTAGCTACCCTATGATGCACACCGGGCCAGTCAATTGAGATTGGCAGACCTTTGCAGCGTATCCTAGGTGACTGGGCCAGCCTTGTATACAGTATTTGGAGCCCCTTGAGGGAACAGAGGGCGAGTACCATTTCTCCCGCGCATATAGTTTAGGGTATTGCTTATTGGTCCACATAGACAGTGAAAGATAAAGATAAAAGAGTACAGAGTAAACAAGGCATACAGTAAAGAGAAGAAGCATTATCTGATTGTATAGTTAATGGCGTGCTCCCGTATAAAGATATGTAATTTCATAATAGTAGTATTTTCATATATATATATACCTTACAAAAAGTATTTTACTACTTTTAAAACTAGAACTCACTCAGCAACACTAACTTTTATACATTTTCAGTTGGCAGATAAATATTGCTGAGGATGGCACGAGGATGAAGCTACTCGGCAGGAAAAGACTGACATCCACTCATACTTATTATTTTTGTTGTTTTGTAATGCAATTAAACAATTCTTTTGTATTCGGTTAAACAATAGTGTATTGCTCAACAACAGTGTTTTTAATGAAATGAATGGCTTTTGTTAAAATAATTTCGTTGCTTAAGCTTTAAATTATAATGTTTAATGTATTTGATGCTGTGAATGACCAACTGTGAGGTCTCTAGGAACGGGGTCTTACAAATGGCCTATGCAAATATTGTTAACAAAGACATAAAAGATATTGAATTTATGAGAATATCTCGCAAAGGAGTGCTGAAAATTTATACAAAAGAGAATTCAAAACCAATAGAGATTTATGCTAATGTTGATATTGCGGGATTATCAAAAGAAAATTGTTGATGATGGAATCAATGGAGATCAAGACAAATGAATCCAAGCCTGAACAATGAATTTTAGCTGGAAAGTTTAAATCTTCAATAAAGAAAGCTCTTAAAGAACAAGAGATGTACAAAGAAAAGCCGATGTTCAAATTAAAGAACAACCTGAAGATTATTTTGGTTGAAGACAAATGCAAATCTTAGGGGGAGTATTGTTAGAAACCTAGAAAGATTAGCATTTAATCTTTAGATAAGTTTTGTCATAGATTAGGGACTTATTGTGTAAATATATGTTTCTTTTTGTTTTCTTAATTATTAGTATAAATAGGATTGCTATGTATGTGCGGAAAACGAATTTTTAGGTATTTCTCTCAATTTGCACTTTGTAATTCAGCTGATATCAATGAAAACTCTATGAATTTTTCTGATATTTTGTTTGTTTGATTACATTGTTTATATTATTATCAATTGCTTGATATCAATCAAAAATCGATCTATTTGAGCCTATCAAATAGCTAAAGGAGTCTTATATGAGTACACACTTATGTTAAAAGTAAACACAAAGTAAAAGTAAAGTGGACGTAAAGCAAAAGGAGTCGAGTCGAGCACTTGTGCAAGCTAGCTCATAGATAAAATAAAACAAAGCTTAAAGTAAAGATATGTAATAAAGTATGATGAAAATAATAAAGCTATAGTAGAGCAAAACATGATAAAAAATTAAGTTAAAGATAAATTAACGATCATAATTAAAATTAATTTATTAAAGTAAAACTATAACTCATCTATCACTCTTTTATTCATATCAGGTTGATAGATATGACCTAAAAAATAATACATCTTGACATGGATCTATGCTACCCCACATTGTCCAAGACCGCATAATAGTTTATGTTTTTAGTTTAAGTTACCAATTTTCAATGTAATAATTCTTACATAGTTGGCGTTTAAGTATTTTGTTGCTTATGTTTAATGAGCTTAGTTTAAAAATCATATTTTTGACATGTAAATGTAAGTACGTGGTATTTAGGATTGAAACTTTGCACTTACAAACTCTATTGTTTTCTTAAGAAAACCCTCAGGCAAAATCATACCGACATCTACTTATGGTAATTAGTCACACAAATGTCAACATAAAATGACACGAGACAGAGTTCGACATGTATGAGTTTGAGCTTAATATGTTTTTGTCTGAAATAGATTGACACATTTAGACACAATTAAATATGTGCCTAGATATACTTAACATATTTATGACATGTTTAAAACCTTTTTTATTTATTATTTTTTTAATTAAGGATTTTCCAAACCCAATCATCTAGCCCTGACTATACAATTTTATTTTCATCTTCACAAATCACAATTTTATTTACCTTAATCTTCATGCTTCAGCCATGTAACTTGTTCAAATATGTTAATGATTGTTCTTTAAGGATATTACAGTATGGATTTTATTATTTTGTGATATTTATTTTTAATTTGTTCATTGGTTAACCATGTGAAATAAATCATGTCGTGTCGTGTCGCTAAATAGGTGATTATTAATCATGTCATGATTGGTCGTGTCGTGTAAATGTTTATTAACAGGTTCGTATTTATTTTTTCTTTAAAAAATAGCACAACAAGCTTATTGTGTTGTGTTCATGTGTTACACCTTTGGTAGTCGTGTTATGTCTTGTTGTTTCATGCCATGTTTAACATGTTGTGCTAACCCTATGAACATCATCTATGTAACACCCGGTTATTTCTTAAAAAAAGGAAGAATAAGAGGTTGAAGAATAAAAGAAAGAAAAGCAATAAAGTCCAAGTGGAGGGACTAAAAGTGTCCAAAAGGACAAAGTCTTTCAAAAGTTGATGTAAAGGTGGGCATGGTCGCCGACCTTCTCCTTCACATCACATTTCATTCGGATTGAGAGAGAGAGAGTAGAAACTCTCGGAAGAAGAAGAAAAAGAAGAAGAAGGTCGAATTTAAGGTATGAATTCGTGGTTTTTAAGTGTTTGTGTTGGGTTTTGGTCTCGGGTTTATGCTTATATGTTTGGTGGGGGTTTTTAGGTGTTTAAACTCATTTTCAAAAGGGTTAGAAGGAAGATACACCCAAGTTGCACCAGGTGAGTTCTAGACCCCGGTTTCTACTTGTTTTTAAACATCTTTGTGGCTGAAAAATGTATTTAAATAATTTTTACAATGTTTGAGTATGTATGCCCGTATGTATTATGCATGTTGGATGATGATTCTTAGATGCTTATAGGTTGTTCAGGTTTAGAATAGCCTTGGTAAGCTTAAAACAGATGGGTTTGATGATTGGGTTCGAAAACATCCTAGAACATGTTTTACAGGTTGTTCATGTGCCTAGATAAGGCTCATGCGCCTGAATTTGCCTTAGAAAGGTTTAAGTATAGCTCATGCACCTGAACAGTGGTCCATGCGCCTAGAAATATCAGTCGGATGACTGTGTAGGGCCATAGGCCCCAATAGTGCTCATGCGCCCAAGTGGCCCATGCGCCTAAGTGTCCATACGCCTAAGTTCATGCGCATGAATAGTACCCATGCGCCTAGTATTGGGCTGGAATTGACTAAGTGTCCAGACGTCCATGATTCCCATGCGCCTGCATAGTGCCCATGCGCCTGAAAGTTGCCCATGCACCTAAGTGTTCCCCATGTGCCTGCATAGTGCCCATGCTCCTGCATAGTGCCCATGCGCTTGCATAGTGCCCATGCGCCTAAGGACTTAGAATATTTTCTGATTTTTGGGGAAAAAGTGTAAAGTAGGCTTTGACTTGGGAGGTTATCGAGGGTTATGTAAGTTAACTTTTGAAGTCATTTATGTTGTGATAATGTGATGTATGATTGGTGGTTATGTATGATTGTATGATATGTTCCTTATGATGATGCATGCTTATCTTTCTTGTGGCTTTACGTATCATGTTAATGAATGAATGAATAAAGTAATGTAACGTAAAGTGAAAGATAATAAAAGAGGAACACGAAGTAAGAATGCATGCATTATTGAATGATGAATGAACGAAGGAAAGGCTTGCAAGCACATATTTGAGGTGAGCAACCTAGTTGTTGCAACAGACTCGGACAGCGTGCTATCGTGAAGTTGCCATGAGGTGAGCAACCATATGGTTGCAACAGACTCAGATAGAGTGCTATAATTGAAAGTGGCAATTGGGGTGAGCGACCCTATGGGTGCAACAGACTCGGATAGCGAGCTATCGTGAAGTTGCCATGAGGTGAGCGACCCTATGGTTGCAACAGACTCGGATAGCATGCTATCATTGAAAGTGGCAATTGGGGTGAGCAACCCTATGGTTGCAACAGAATCAGATAGCATGCAAATAGTTGTGATTGTTAATGAGGTGAGCGACCCTGTTGTCGCAACAGACTCGAAAGGACGAACGTATAAAATGGACGACGTTAACGAATGTAATGGAATATAATAATTATATTATATGTATGTACGTATGATGTATGATCACGAACGAATGAAAAGTATAGTTTCGTTTTGATGAAAGTAAAGAACGGTTTTAACAATGGAAATTATGTTTTATTATAAAACTAGAACTCACTTAGCTACTGTGACTTTTATACATTTTCAGTTGGCAGGTAAACGTTGCTGAGGATGGCACGAGGCGGCTACTCAGCTCTTTTGGATGACATTCTTTTCTTAATGTTTTTGCATTGTAATGCGAACAAATGATGTTTTGAACTAAACACTTGTATTAACTTGAAAAAACATTTGTAATGTTATGAAAAATTATTTTTTTTATGTTTCCGCTACAATATTTTCATAAGGCAAATGTAATTATATGTTTTATGTACGATGAGGATCCAATTGTAAGCGTCCCGGGAACGGGGCCTTACAAGTTGGTATCAGAGCTACAGTTTAAGTGAAATGGGTAAATTTTCAAAATAAACCTTAACTTAAACTGAGAATGGGACGGAATGGGAATGGGATGCCAATCTGAGCAGCTGCATGCCATCAGGTATTTTTGTAATGTTAACCGATTTATGTGTGCATGGTATGTGATTATGTGTTGTATGTAGATTTAAATACTGATGTAGTCAAGACAGGTAATGCTTGGGGTATGAAGAGTAAAGCAAGTTGCTAACACAACTGTCCACTGTAATTAGGAACTTACTATACTTGACATAAACTGAGCTGTTCCCTTGAATGACCGTGTTGGTGTTTGAATCTTTCAGTGTGCGTATGATGGCCGGTGGTAGATCTTCGAAAGTTTCACAGGGAGGAGGACACAGTGCTGAACCGCGACCCAAGAGAGGAAGACCCAGAGTTGAGAAGGTGGTTCATGAAGAACCAGAGACCCCTCATCCAGGGGGTGGCAACGAGAGCGCCAATCTGAGGGCCTTAGTGAAGGAGGCTGTGGTGGAGGAAGTTCATCAGGTCATGCAGACGATTCTACCGTATGTGGTGACTGAAGTGATCAAGGCAGTAAGGGAAGGGGAAAGAAGGAGAGAAACAAGTCCTCGGGGGACGGGAGCAACCAAAGCCGGAAACGGTTCTCTCTGATGATGAGGAGGAGGAAGAAGAGGAGCCTGCGCCAGAGGCGGCCCGAAGCTGTAACTACGGGATGTTTATGAGATGCAAGCCCCTTACTTTCGATGGAAACGGCACTGCTGCAGCTGCTCACCGGTGGGAGAGGGAAATGGAGGCTGTTCTCGACATCAGTGAGTGCCGTGAAGACCAAAAGGTGAAGTTTGCTACCCACTCTTTTGTGGACTCGGCTTTGTGCTGGTGGGACACATTGTCCAAGCCGAGGGTAGTAGGGCCATTGGGAGAATGAGATGGCCTGAACTGAAGAGGTTAGTGATTGAGGAATTTTGTCCTCACAGAGATGGACAAGGTAGAAAGAGAGTTCTTGCAGCTGGAGGTGGAAACGATGACACACCAGCAAATCACCACAAAATTTAATGAAATGGCGCGGCTGGTGCCAGATCAAGTGACACCACTATCACGAAAGATTAAGAGATACATCCAGGGGTTGCCTGCGGATATCCGTAGGCATATGATTGTCGCCCGGCCGAGCACTTTTAGGTCGGCGGTTGATTTGGCTGGTAGATTATATGATGAGCACGAGGTGATGGTGGCTGAGGTGAACAAGAAGGGTGGTGGTGACCGAAACTGGAATGGGAAACGGTTTGGGCATGGTGGAACCGCTCCAAACAATAAGGTGCGAAAGTGAGTGACCGACGTGTGGTCACATCTGGTGTAGGGTTGAAGAAGTGTGGTAAATATGGAAAGGAGCATTCAGGAGAATGCAAATGGGTATCAAACAGCTGCTTCAAATATGGGAAGCCTGGCCATATGGCTAGAGATTGTGGGGTTGGCAGGTGTTATAACTGTGGAGAGAGTGGTCATCTGAGTAGAGATTGTAAGAGGCCAAGGGCGGATAGTTCGGGAGCGAAGAAGGCTGGAGAAGAAGGGCAAAAGGCAAGCACCCAAGCTTTCACGATGACTCGGGTGAAGGCTAGGACAGACCCCGACGTGGTGTCAGGTATGTTTCTTGTAAACCAAACTCTTGCATCTGTGTTGTTTGATTCTGGTGCTAGTAGGAGTTTCATTTCTACTACCTTTTGTGCTAAGTTTCCCATTAAGAGTCGATGTATTGATGAGCCCTTCAAGGTAGAAACTGCCATAGGTAAGTCTACAAGGATTTCCGAGGTGATAGAAGGTTGCGACATAGAACTAGACGGTCATAAGTTTCCTGTTAGACCATTCATGATGACCTTAGGCGGTTTCGATGTAGTCCTAGGAATGTATTGGTTGGTGGATGACGAAGCGAATATTGTGTGTCGCAAGAAGATGATCTGATTGATAGCGCCTGACGGGAATAATGTGACGGTTTATGGGGATCGAGTCACGACGATCCCGAAAGTGATTTCGATGGCGGTGGCGGGAAAGTGCATAAGGCGTGGATGTAGTGCCTACTTGGTCTACGTAAAGGATGTGGATGCGCCAATACCACAACCATTTGACGTACCAGTTGTGTGTGACTTTCTGGATGTGTTTCCAGAAGATTTACTAGGTGTGCCACCGGACCGTGAGGTTGAGTTTCGGATTGAGTTGATACCAGGTGCCCAACCGGTAGCTAAGGCACCGTATCGGTTGGCTCTGACTGAGATGAAAGAGTTAATGGAGCAGTTGCAAGAGCTGCTGGATAAGGGGTTCATTAGACTGAGTATCTCTCCTTGGGGTGCTCCGGTCTTATTTGTGAAGAAGAAAGACGGTAGCATGAGGATGTGTATAGACTACCGTGAGTTGAATAAGCTGATAGTGAAGAATCGGTACCCCTTACCAAGAATTGATGATCTGTTTGATCAGCTCCAGGGTGCCAGTTGGTTCTGAAGGATAGACCTTTGATCTGGCTACCATCAGTTGAAAGTAAAGGAGCAGGATATTCCTAAGACAACTTTTCGCACGTGATATGGTCACTACGAGTTTCTTGTCGTGTCTTTCGGTTTGACCAATGCGCTAGCTGCTTTTATGGATTTGATGAATCGTGTGTGTCGGCCGATGCTGGATAAATCGGTGATTGCATTTATTGATGATATCTGGATCTATTCGAAGAGCAAGATGAGCATGCCGGTCACATTCGGGAGGTTTTGGAGACGTTGATAAAGGAGAAGCTGTACGCCAAGTTCTCCAAGTGCGCATTTTGGTTGCGTGAAGTTCAGTTCTTGGGTCATGTGGTGAACCCTGAGGGGATTATGGTGGATTGAGCAAAGGTGGAGGCGGTGATGCAATGGAAGTCTCCAAAGACGCCACCCGAGATTCGTAGTTTCTTGGGGTTGGCGGGGTATTATCGAAGGTTCATTCAGGACTTTGCCAAGATCACTTCTCCACTGACCAAGTTGACCCGAAAGGATGTAAAGTTTATATGGGGTCAAGCTCAAGAACAGGCGTTCGAGGAGTTAAAGGTGAGGTTGACTCAAGCTCCTGTCTTGTCGTTACCCGATGGAAGCAAAGATTCAGTGGTGTATTCAGATGCTTCTTACTCGGGGTTGGGGTGTGTGTTAATGCAAAGGGGAAAAGTTATAGCCTATGCATCCCGATAACTGAAGGTTCATGAGGTCAACTACCCTACTCATGACTTGGAGCTAGCAGCCGTGGTTTTTGCAATAAAGATTTGGAGGCACTATCTGTATGGAACGAAATGCACTCTCTTCATCGACCACAAGAGCTTAAAGTACTTCTTTGAGCAGAAGGACCTGAATATGAGGCAGAGACGATGGTTGGAGCTCATAAAGGATTATGATTGTGAGATCCATTACCATCCGGGCAAAGCTAACATGGTGGCGGATGCCCTTAGCCTAAAGGAGAGGCCCGAACTGATTCGGGTGAAAGCTTATCAACTAATCATGACCTCTGATGTGATGAAGCAAGTCAAGGAGTTTCAAGATAAGGCATTGAAAGAAGATCATATAAAGTCTGAAAGAATGAGAGGTCTGGTTGGGGAATTGGATGAAAACACACTCAGTGTTAAAACCCAATTTGGATGAGTGTGGATTCCTCATTTTGGGGATCTATGGGTGAAGATAATGAATGAAGCCCACAAGACTCGATACTCCATCCACCCTGGTGCCACAAAAATGTATCAAGATATGAAGAAGGTTTATTGGTGGCCACGTATGAAGCGTGATGTGGTGGGGTATGTGAGTAAGTGCCTTACTTGTTTGCAAGTGAAGGCCGAACATCAAAAGTCGTATGGGAAGATCCAACCTTTGGATATACCGGAATGGAAGTAGGAGCACATCACCATGGATTTCATTACAAAGCTGCCAGTACTCCGAAGGGGTACGATGCTATATGGGTGATTGTTGACCGTTTGACAAAGAGTGCCCACTTCCTATCGATCCACGAGACATATTCATCTAAGAGGTTGGCTGACCTGTTCATGAAGGAGATTGTAACTCATCACGGCGTGTCGGTGTCCATTGTGTCTGATCGTGATACCCGGTTTACCTCTAAATTCAGGAAGAAATTTCACGATGTCATGGGGACGAGGTTACATATTAGCATGACTTATCATCCCCAAACTGATGGTCAGTCAGAAAGGACCATTCAGACACTAGAGGACATGCTTCGGGCATGTGTGATTGATTTTGGGGGGGAGTTGGGATTACCACTTACCGTTAGCTGAATTCTTGTACAACAACAGTTATCATACCAGTATTGGCATGTCACCATACGAGATGCTATACGGTAGAAGATGTAGGACGCTCGTATGTTGGGGAGACATTGGGCAGAAAGAATTAGGAGGCGTCGAGGTCATTGAGGCTACGACCGAGAAGCTTGAGAAGATTAAGGCTTTCATGAAGGCAGCCAAAGATAGACAGAAGTCGTATGCTGATAAACGACGCAGATTGATCAAGTTCCAGGTGGGTGACCGAGTTATGTTGAAGGTCTCACCTTGGAAGGGTATTGTCCGATTCAGGAAGCGGGGCAAGTTCAGCCCAAGATTTATAGACCCTTTTCGAATCATTGCTCGAGTAGGGGAGGTGGCCTATAGATTGGAGTTACCAGATGAGTTAAGTGGAATTCACCCGACATTCCATGTATCTCATCTGAGAAAGTGCTTAGCTGATGAAGACATGATTGTTCCACTGGAAGACGTCAAAGTAGATGAAAGGCTCAATTATGTAGAGCAACCAGTAGCAGTCATCGATCGTAAAGAGAAGAGACTGAGGAATAAAGTGGTTCCTCTTGTGCGTGTATAGTGGAAAGCACAGGAAGGGATCAGAATCTACATGGGAAAGTGAGAAGGAGATGAGGCAGCATTATCTTCGTCTATTCGAGGAATAACAGGTTTCGGGGACGAAACCTATTTAAGGGGGGTGGACTTGTAACACCCGGTTATTTCTTAAAAAGAAAAGGAAGAATAAGAGGTTGAAGAATAAAAGAAAGAAAAGCAATAAAGTCCAAGTGGAAGGACTAAAAGTGTCCAAAAGGACAAAATCTTTCAAAGTTGGTGTAAAGGTGGGCATGGCCGCCCACCCTCCACTTCACATCACTTTCATTCAGATTGAGAGAGAGAGAGAGAGAGAGAGCAGAAACTCTCGGAAGAAGAAGAAAAAGAAGAAGAATGTTGAATTTAAGGTACAAATTCGTGGTTTTTAAGTCTTTGTGTTGGGTTTTGGTCTCGGGTTTATGCTTATATGTTTGTGTGTGTTTGGGTGTGTGTGTGTTTGGTAGGGTTTTTAGGTGTTTAAACTCATTTGCAAAAGGTTTAGAAGGAAGATACACCCATTTTGCACCAGGTGAGTTCTAGACCCCGGTTTCTACTTGTTTTTAAACATCTTTGGGGCTGAAAATGTATTTAAATGATTTTTACAATGTTTGAGTATGTATGCCCATATGTATTATGCATGTTGGATGATGATTCTTAGATGCTTATAGGTTGTTCAGGTTTAGAATAGCCTTGGTAAGCTTAGAACAGATGGGTTTGATGATTGGGTTCGAAAACATCCTATAAACATGTCTTACAGGTAGTTCATGCGCCTAGATAAGGCTCATGCGCCTGAATTTACCTTAGACAGGTTTAAGTATAGCCCATGCGCCTGAACAGTGGTCCATGCGTCTAGAAATATCCACCGGATGACTGTGTAGGGTCATGCGCCCCAATAGTGCTCATGCGCCCAAGTGGCCCATGCGCCTAAGTGTCCATATGCCTAAGTTCATGTGCCTGAATAGTACCCATGCGCCTAGAATTGGGCCGGAATTGACTAAGTGTCCAGACGTCCAGGATTCCCATGCGCTTAGGCACTCATGCGCGTGCATAGTGCCCATGTGCGTGAAAGTTGCCCATGCGCCTAAGTGTTCCCCATGCGCCTGCATAGTGCTCATGCGCCGGCATAGTGCTCATGCGCCTGCATAGTGCCCATGCGCCTAAGGACTTAGAATATTTTCTGATTTTTGGGGAAAAAGTGTAATGTAGGATTTGACTTGGGAGGTTTTCGGGGGCTATGTAAGTTGACTTTTGAAGTCATTTATCTTGTGATAATATGTTGTATGATTTGATGTATGATTGGTGGTTATGTATGATTGTATGATATGTTCCTTATGATGATGTATGCTTATCTTTCTTGTGGCTTTACGTATCATGTTAATGAATGAATGAATAAAGTATTATGTAACGTAAAGTGAAAGATAATGAAAGAGGAACACGAAGTAAGAATGCATGCATTATTGAATGACGAATGAACGAAGGAAAGGCTTGCAAGCACACATTTGAGGTGAGCAACCCAGTTGTTGCAACAGACTCGGACAACGTGCTATCGTGAAGTTGCCATGAGATGAGCAACCATATGGTTGCAATAGACTCGGATAGCGTGCTATCATTGAAAGTGGCAACTGGGGTGAGCGACCCTATGGGTGCAACAGACTCGGATAGCGAGCTATCGTGAAGTTGCCATGAGGTGAGCGACCCTATGGTTGCAACAGACTCGGATAGCATGCTATCATTGAAAGTGGCAATTGGGGTGAGCAACCCTATGGTTGCTACAGACTCGGATAGCGTGCAAATAGTCGTGATTGTTAATGAGGTGAGCGACCCTGTTGTCGCAACTGACTCGAAAGGACGAACGTATAAAATGGACGAAATTAAAGAATGTAATAGAAGATAATAATGATATTATATGTATGTACGTATGATGTATGATCACGAATGAATGAAAAGTACATTTTGGTTTTGATGAAAGTTAAGAACGGTTTTAACGATTGAAATGTATGTTTTATTATAAAACTAGAACTCACTCAGCGACGCTGACTTTTATACATTTCTAGTTGGTAGGTAAACGTTGCTGAGGATGGCACGAGACGGCTACTCAGGTATTTTGGATGGCATTCTTTTGTTAATGATTTTGCATTGTAACGTGAACGAATGTTGTTTTGAAATAAACGCTTGTATTAACTTGCAAAAGCATTTGTAATGTTATGAAAAGTTATTTTTTATGTTTCCGCTACAATATTTTCATAAGGCAAATGTAATTATATGTTTTATGTGCGATGAGGATTCAACTGTAAGCGTCCCGGGAACGGGGCCTTACAATCTATGTCTTTATATAAAAAGTCTTTACGTTAGTTGATAGAAGTTTCAATTCTTAAAGTTAACTATAGTTATTAAAGACCTTATAATAAGTCTAAATCAAAAACTTATTACGAAGAACAGGGTATTCTGAACAAAGCATATAGAAAATTGTACGTTGAGCAACCTCACAATAAGGTAAAAATATACCATGTTATATAAATTCACGTCAATTTAATGTCAACACATAGTCATAAATGTATCTTTTAGTTGTCACTGTATTACTATATCCTAGCTAATACCAAAATATAATAATGCGTACATCTAAAATTAGGGATATGTTGTAAAAAGATACATCATATATGATCACATAGATGAAACTCTATCACCATCATCATCACTGTCCCTAAACCAATAATTGTAATTGAAGCTAGCAGCACCGTTAGGGACATCATTCATCACCCATTCGTGATCTTTCTGATAATATATTCCTGTACGTGGATGTGGGATCCAACAACTTTCTTCATGTTCCTTGCATTTTATATCTTGCCCTTGCACCTTATGCTCAAATGGTTGTACTTCTTGTTCATCATCATAAATTTCGTCCCATCTGGCCACCTTGTTCATGTAACGTATCATGACTCCTTTGGGAGTGATGGTATTACTACTCCTGCACGTGATACAACAAAAACATAATAATGTTAGATAATAGAAGTGCCCAAATTAATTTAGTTATAAACTTCAAATTTTATAAATGATAACCAAAGAAGATAATCGTTAGCATCCAATAACTGCTATCTATAACTATAATAAAAGAAGATGATCGATGCATATGTGTACTAGCTATACAACAATTTAAAACCAACAATAATTAAAAAACACAGTTAATTTCAAGCCCAACCTAAGGAATAAAGCCTTTAAGGTCGTTGAAAGTCCGCCTCTAGTCATGGTTTGTAAGGGTGAAAACTGAAGAGAAAACGTGTATATTCGAGTATGCTACAAACTCTTATTAACGATGGACCAAAAGTTTTGATCGAGTCTTCTTTTATATAGGCTAATATGTAAGGAATATTGGACATAAAGAACAAATTCTCCATTTACATTATTTTAATTCCATAAACTCAAGATTTTGACACATGAAAAGCAACAAGTAATATTTCTTCAATTCTATTTTTACGCTCTTTTGAATGGACCAAACTGATGGAATATATTAATGGAGTTTATATAATCCAACATAAACTAATTTGATGCCCCTTTTCAATATGACATAAAACTTAATGTGTACCTGAAGTTATCAACATGTTATTTGATTTTACATACAAGCCCACATACGTTTTTATTTAGTGATGCATATCTTAGTTAATACACTCGAGTTTAATTTATTATAGAGGTAAAGGCTTGCTATAATATATAAATATTTTTTTCATATAATTCAAATTAGCAAATATATTTATTTTTATAATATTTGTTTTTTAGTTTTCTTGTGAGGGCCTCTAATGGATATATTCAAGTTTAGAGGGCTTAAGGGTGCAATTTTTTCAATCTTGAAAAGAAGGGTTTTGAAGGTTGCTTTCATGTAGTCATTTTTACCACAATCAAATCTCTCCTTCATCGATGAAAATCATCCTCAAAATGAGGTGATTTCCATTTCTCTTGCGCAGTGATGGATCTAAAAGAAAAATTCAAGGGTAATGTAAAAGAAAATTTTACGATAAATTTATAACAAGAAAAAAATACGATAATAAAGGGTTCAAATGAAGATCATTCCAAACAAATACGAATGAATTAACTCAAATGAATTGAATTTGAAGGAGTTGTTGACTTGATATCAGAATCAGTTGGTTGCATATCATTATCATTGGCGATAGGAACAAAGGTTGTTGGCTGATTGGCGACATGGTGAGACGGTGAGGGTTATGGGTATAACTAGTTATTTTTTTTAATTTGTTTAGTTTGGGTAATGGCTATTTGAGCTTGTAAACTTGTTAAATTTATAACTTATTTAAATTTTGGGCTTATTACTTTTTTGGTCACATTATTTGGTATTTTGGGTTTGATAGTTATTAACTTATTAATATTTTTATAAAATGTTATTTGGTATTTTTGTTTGTTAGTTGTTTAGTTATTTAAATTTTGGGCTTAGTTTAATTTTGGTCATGTTCTTTGTTTAGTTATTAACTTATTAAGTTATTTATGTTATTTGGTATTTTGGGTTTGTTATGTTTATTTAGTTATTAACCAAATAACGCAAATCCCTAATTTTAATACAAATCTCTAATTGTCAATAAAACCTAAAAATTAAATCAAATAACCATTAATCAATCTCTTACTTTTCAAATATTGCAAATAACACTGAAATCTTGCAAAAAAACTTAGAAAGTAAAAAAGAATACCTTCAAGCAGCACGCTAGCATCATGTAGAAAAAATACCTTCAAACTTCAAAGATTCGAGGCTTCAAATGCAGAAGCCCTAATTTCAAATCCCTAATCATTAATTCATATAATACAATTCAAATTCATAAAATCCCTAATCATTAGTTCATATAACACAATTTAAAACCCTAATTTCAATACAAATCCCTAATTTTCAATAAAACCTAAAAATGAAATCAAATAACAAATAATCAATCTTTTACTCTAAAAATCTTGCAAACAACACGTCAACCTAGAATGTAGAAAAAATACCTACAAACTTCAAAGATTCAAGGCTTCAAATGGGTAGTGACCAACAGTGGCTGCAGGCAGTAACGGCGGAGTCGCAGGCGTGCGACGGTAGCGGCGGACTTGCCGGTGGAATTGGAGCGAATGTGTCGCAGGATCGCAGGCGGTGCACAGGGAAGGGAAGCAGGAGAGCAACGTTTTTTTTTGGGGGGGGGGCGGTTTCCGAGTTTGTTAATTATAAAGGAAAATGAGTTTTATAATGATTGGGCTATTAATTTAGTTTTAAAATAAATTAAGCTTTTAAATTAATTGGGATTTTTAATATATTGGGGTTTCAATGTTAATTGGGTTTATAATGTTTTTATAGAAGGTAATGTTTTTTATAAAATATTAGACTACTTTTTATAAAATTTAAAATTTCCTATAAAATTTTGAGTTTAAATTTTTTTTAGGTAAAGTAAATATCAGGAATAACGTAAAACTTAAAACAAATTTGTTATAATAACGTAATTTTTTACGCTAAGCGTAAAAAGTTAAGGGGTAGCGGAGGCTACCCCTCATCCTTATGTAGGTCCGCCATTGCTCTTGCGATCTCCGGGCTGTATTTCCTTCTCTACCTTCACTTGATGAGTATATAATGAGGTTTGTTTCATTATCTTGGTATGAAGAAAAAGAGACTTTCATTCTTGGCTGATTGAAGTCTTCTAGGCTCAATGTGTAGTTCATCTTGCTCCTCATCATCGGTTCCACCTTACGGGGCTGACTAGTGTTCTTGGTGATCATCATCCGATCATCAATTAATTTGTCTGTTTTCTTATTTTGTTCGAATTTTTTTTGGAATCTCTCTTAATTGTAGAGATTAAGGTTAGGTCTTTATGGTTTTTCTTATACTTTCCTTTATAAACATTTTTTATCATCTTGTCAGTTATTTCATTCATAAGAACTTTGATATCATGTATTTTTGACAATGCTATTTTCCAAAAAGAAATATAAATTGTTTTTGAACAATGTAAAGTCATGTTTGTTTGATTTATGAATAAACATTATCTTGAATGATTTCTAATGGTTGTTCAAGAGGAAATTGGTGATTGGACTTGTGTTGTGTTGTAATGTTATGCTATGGACACATTGAGCCCCTTGGGTCATCTCAGTTTTGTTATTCAAAATATCTTTTTTACAATCCTTATTGTTTGATTTATATCTTTAGCCTTGGAGAAAAACATAATCATCGTTGAAGGGTGAAGAGTTACAACACAACAACACAAAGAGGAGATAAACTAAACTTAGATCAAACAGTAAACTGGATTAACCAAGTGGTGACACAAGTAATATTTGAGATAGAACACAAGTGTTTGGTTTTCAAGAATGCAGTATATTGCCTTCTCTATGTTCAATTACAAGTGTTACAAAAGCATATTCGAAAGATACAAGAACATGAGATACTTATACAACATTCTACAGCTGGCTATACTTTGAAAGCCAGCTGGATACAATTGACTAGACACACACAAAATCAATTATAGAGTCAAAAGGCAGATTGCCTTTTGACTAGTGACTATGACATGCCATAGCTCACATCCTTATCTATTACAAAAAGGATAAAGTACATAAAGTAGAAAGTTACAGACTCAAGACCTCAATGTACAGTTACCAAAAGCATGGACCTTTTCACCAACCCATGTTAGTTGGTGACTTGCAGAGTTGCAGCGGAAAGGTGTCCAGCTTTGTGGAACACCACATCAGATAAAGCATGTTACTAAAAGTCTTTAGAAAAAATCTGTCTTCATGAACTTGAAGCTTCGGAAGACTTTGTCTCTGAGGCTTCGGAAGACTTCATCTTTGGCTTCAGAAGATGTTGGTCTTGGCTTCGGAAGATGTTGGTCTTGGCTTCGGAAGATTTCACACTTAGAGTGTTTCTGTTGTACATGTGAAACTTCCGAAGCATTCCCCTTCAATGCACTTGTGCAACATGCAGGAAAGACTAAAGATGTTTAGGTTGCATCAGCCTCTTCATTAGTTTCTACAAACTCCCCCTAGGCTGATGCTACCAAAACATTTAGAAAACTTCAGATATTAACAGTCCTCATTAGGATGATCACCATTCCTTTCTTCATAAGATGATCAGGATCCTTCAGGCTGTCAAAATGTATTCTCATGTCAAAGAGATCATGCAGAGGCAACTGAAACATATCTTGCCATGTATAGATGTCTTCAATGCCTTGATCTCTAATAATATGCCACCTTTCTGGATTTATGGTGTACGTCCAAGACAAGATGGGTCTTCTTGATGCTAGAGGAGCTACTGAAGTTGGAGTTGATTGAGCTTCCTCTGGCTACACATCCTCAGGCTGTTCTGATTCATCCTGAGGTTCAGAAGGGGATTCAGGCTTCTTCTTCTTCTTAGACTTTGGTTTAGAAGCCATCCTTTTCCTTCTCTTTCTAAATTTTAACTGAGAAGACTAGCCTGCAGCACCAGATTGATCTTCACTGTCTTTCTCAGTTAGGACTTCCTCTCTCTTAGGTTCAGATAGAGAAGGAGGTTGACCCTGCTGTGGATCAGAAGATAAGCTTGCTGAGCATTAGCAGGAGGTCCAGGTTGTGTTGTGTCTATTTGTTCAACCTTAACCTCCACTTCAGGTGGGGCCTGACTTGGAGTGGAGTGTAAGTCAGTAAGCACTCCATTCTTAATCTTCTGCTTGCTTACCCTAATATGCTCATCCATAGTGGATAGAGACATGGGTCCAAGTCTCCTTCCGGAGAATCCATACAGCTTCAAGAAGCTCATCATCCTCTGCCTATCAGCAGACTTCTTCATGCTCTTTTGGATGGTGGCTCTTGACCTTGCAGCTTCTTCCCTCAACTTCTTCTTTGTTGTCTTTCTTTCTTTGACTAACTCAAGCTCAAGTTGTTTTAAGTACTCAAACTCGACATAGTCATAAGGTAAGGGAAGGAGTGCATCTGCCTTATAGAGGCCTGTGGCACTCTGGTAGTTAATCAACTTGATTCTGTCTTCTTCCTTATCTACCTGAGGTTCTTGTTGAACCACATCCTCTTGTTCAGGACTTTCTTGAACTAGTAAGAGGATAGGCATACCTTTGTATAGTCTTTTTCTTCTTCTCTCTTCTTTGACTTGTACTAGTAGTTCTGCATCTTCTGCCTCCTTCTTCTCTCTTGACCTTTCCAAATCAACCAGTTCATCCAGTTCATCCAAAGGGAGAGAAATGACACTATCTATGTCATAGTTCCTAGTCTGCAGATAGTTAATCCTGAGTGCCCTTAACTCATCATTCTGAGTATCTGGTCTGGGGCAGCCCTGATTGCAGACTCCATGATTCTTGGAGACTCAGTAGAGGAACTTTCTCCCCTTAGCCTCCTTTTCCTCTCTCTCTCCTCCTCCTCAATCTCCGCAGATGTCATCTTTCTTTTCCCTTTGTCACTCTCAGCCCTTTGTGACTCAGGGTGGAGAGAGCTTTGGCCTTCATTGCTCGTTGAAGCATCTGAGCTCAGGCCAGAGAGAGGTTGAGAAGCACCTTCACCAACAGGTGTCTCAGAAGGAATATGGATCTCTGCAATAGTTGGAGATGATGAGACAGGGCTCTCAGGTTCTGTCACTAGGCCTTCAGTCAAGGGTTCCCCTATGAAGCTAATCTTAGGGTCTGCCTCAACATCCAGTTGACCGATGACATTGCCTGATTGCCTTAGTCTCCTTTTTAGACTGAACTCTGCAATGATCCTTTCTTGGATTCTTTTAGCCAGTCTGTCAGCTTGTCTTGATTGGCTTGAGTTGACAAGTGGCATGTTGACTAGATCCAGACCTTCATAGTAGTCCAAGTTCTGAAAATTAAAGACTTCTTGCTGTCCTTGAACTCTTATGATAATGAGGGCTTTCCTGTTGTTGTCATACCTCCACCCAATAATGTGATTGAAGGATGATGAAGGTGACATAGCCCTTTGTATCCCATCCTCAAACAGACTCTGTATGAAAGAGTCTGTGTAGTCCACATCAATGTGAACTAGAGGAGGTTGCTGAGAATGCACAGTTGCAAGTGAGGATGGTGAGTCCTCAATGTCCATTCTCTCGGAGGAACTCCCAGGTTCTGTGGCTGGAATGACTTCCTCCCCCTTTTTGGTAGCATCACCCACTTGCATAGGTGAGTTGGAGGATAGGTCAATCACATCCACAGGTTCTTGTGTTCCTAGTTGAGCTCTCCTTAAGGGTCTCCCAGCTAGTTTTTTCTTAAGATATGAAATCTCAAGTTGCTGATCATTGATCCTCTTTTGTAAGGTAGTCACCTGAGATTCAAGGTGACTGACCTTTGAGACTAGGTAAGTGCATGTTTTAGACAGTTTTTGCACTTTTAATCTCAGACCCCCCTCATCTTCATTAGAAGAATCACTGGGGGTGGAGAAGATTGGACCAGAGTCCTTTCTCTCATGACCAGTTCTAAGTTCTTGGCTACTGAATTTCCTCTGCTCACTGGCAGTCTCAGTTGAGATGTCAGTGGGCTGAGTTCCCATGGTTGAGGTCTTAATGATGTAATCACTTTCAGAAGTGAGAGCCTCTTCCATATGGACATCCTGAACATGTTTAGTAGTGTTCGCCTCAGTAGTAGGTGACTGATGTGGGATAGATGTAGGAGACTCAGTAGTACTCATCTCTCTTTGAGTAGAGGGAAAGAAGAGAGATTCATTATACTCACTGAAACCTATATATTCATTAGTATAAAAGTCAAGGTTGGGAATGGGTTGGTTAAGATCTATAGGCTAGGGATGGTAACTGTCCCCTGAAGGTTGATCACTTGAGTGTTGAGACTTAGTGTGATGGCTTAAGGCAGTAGGGCTAATGAGCTCATCAGGCTGAGTATGAGAAACCTCAGCACTGATTCTTAAAGAGATGGGAGTGGTCTACTCCTCAGGAGAAATGGGAGCTCCAGTGTCCATTTCTTCCTGTATGGGTGAGTATATGGGGACCTCCACAGACTGAATAGTCTGAGCAGGGATTCGTTTGTATTTTCTTTGGTAGGTGATGGATATTTGAGGCTGTGTGGGTGGTTGGGAAGTAGCAGGTGTGGGTTCAACACTAGCTTGTGCTGCTAGGTTGTCACCTTGAGCAATGAGCTCTAACATTTTTGGGACTAGGTTGTTTCTACCCCAGAGAATCCAACAGTGGACTTTCTCAATATTTTAAAGATGCCGGGCTTCATCTGTCCCAATTTAAGAATGTTACGTGTTTCCCTTAACTGTGAGCCCAGTTCACAGTTAAGAATGTACTGGACATATCTAGGAAACATGTAACATTCTAAGGAGTCTAAATTAGCAAGCAAATTTGTATAAACAAACCGAGAGTACCTGAATTTGACCCCTTGAACCATTACATGGACTATGAAGGAGAGATCTTCAGGAATTTGGTCCCATCCACCATGCTTGTTTGATAAGCTGTGGATGACCACATGGAGCAGGAATCTCCATTGGGATGAGACCTTTCCTTTCCTAAATGTCTTTACAGAGAAATCTCCCTCATACCCCATCTGCTCAAAGGAATGATTAACAGTTTCCTTGGGAAGAACACCTCACCTTCTTCATCATCCAGCTGAAGATGTCTGTTGATGATGGCCGGAGTAATGAAGATTGTTCTCCCCTGCACTGTGGCAGACAGTGCCTTCTCCCCATCCATAATGACCTCTTGGCAGGTCTTCCATAATTCAAGCAACTGATCCTCATAGAGTGGAGGATCAATGGTGAGGGAGGTGAAGTAGTTCGATAGAGACAAGAAACGACAAACCTCTGAGAAATGAGGATCTTTCTCAGAGCACAACAGAGCAACTTGATTGTGTTGTCTGTGTAGCTGCATGGTAAAGTTGGGATCATTTCTGTGAGCAAGGTTGGCCATTTTGAAGTAGCTTAAGAACGAAGGAAGAAGAAAGAAAGAAATTTCAGAGAGAAATTTGGGTTTTTAGGTTTGGAGGAAGAACAAATGATAGAAAGAGGGGGAAACCGTTGGGTTTATATGTGAGAGGGATTTCAGATAAAGTTTAATGAAAGAGGATAAACTTTGAAATCCGGATGTCGGTCCAACCTCTGAAAAAGTAGTTTATTTTTTGCTCAAAAAGTAGTTTTCATGGAAGTCAAAAAGCTTCCGAAGGTTAATTATCTTTGGAAGTTTTAATTAAAAAGCTTCCGAAGGTAAAATGACTTCGGAAGAATTTCCTGAGAGATTTGAAAATTTTGCTTCGGAAGAAAAATTAAAGCTTGAGTGCTTTGTGTGTAAACAGACAAAGCTTCCGAGAGTTAATTTTGCTTTGGAAGTAAATGGTCCTTAAAATTTAGTAAGTGTCTGAGACAAAAATTTAAGTTTCGGAAGATAAATATTGAAAACTCTTCCGAAGGTAAACTTCTTAGACAATTATTTAATTTGAAGGCATGATTTACTTCCGAAGTTAAAAACAAAACTTCCGAAGTATCAGAAATTTTAAAAAAATCTAAGAAAAGTCTTCAAAAAGAAATTTTCATCCAAAGAAAACATGAGCTTATGAAAGTGATGAACTAGACAACTTAGGACACACATATTTTAAGAAATAATAAGAATTAGTTTTAAGAAAAGCTTACTCAAGGTTTATCATCCGAATAGCTGATATAAGATATTTAAATCTCTGTTCATCAAAAGCCTTTGTAAACAGATCAGCATATTGTTCATCTGTGTGGACCTTGACTAGTTTAATTAATCCCTTTTCATAGTTATCACTTATTAAATGATACCTGATATGATGTGCTTTGTCCTTGAGTGCTGCACAGGGTTCTCTGTGATTGAGATAGCACTGTTGTTGTCTATGTGAATAGGAGTCTCCTTGAAGTTTAACTCATAGTCGAGCATTTGATTTTGAATCCAAAGTACTTGAGCACAGTAGCTTGCAGCAGCAATGTATTCAGCTTCAGTAGTTGATGCAGAGACACAGGATTGTTTCTTGCATTGCCATGAGACAACCCTTCCACCAAGAAATTAACATTCCCCAGATGTAGACTTGCAGTCATGTTGCAACCACCATAATCACTATCTATATAGGCATACAGATTAAAGTCAGAATTCTTGGGATACCATAGGCCAAGTGTTGATGCATCCTTGAGGTATCTTATAATCCTCTTGACAGTGATAATGTGAGACATCTTAGGGTTGGCTTGATATCTTGCACAAATACATGTAGCAAACATGATATCATGCCTGCTAGCAGTAAGATACATAAGAGACCCAATCATAGCCCTGTATAAATGCTCATCTACACACTCCCCCTCAAGATCAGGACCAAGAGAGTGGTTTCTGGCTATGGGTGTCTTAGCAATCTTATAGTCAGTCATATTAAACCTCCTGAGTATGTCCTGAACATACTTTGACTGACTTATGAAGATACCATCTTCAACTTGCTTCACTTGAATTCCCAGAAAGAAATTGAGTTCCCCTATGGCACTCATTTCAAATCTGTCTTTCATCAGCTTCTCAAAGTCTTTGCAGAACTTTGGATTAGTTGAACCAAAGATGATTTCATTCACATATACCTGAACTAGCAATATGTCTTTTCCTTGTCCTTTGATGAAGAGAGTTCCATCTATAGTACCCCTCCTGTATCCATGTTTACAGAGATACTCAGACAGTGTCTCATACCACTTCCTGGGTGCCTGATGCAGCCCATAGAGAGCTTTGTCAAGCTTGCAGACATGATCAGGATGATCAGAATCTACAAAACCAGGTGGTTGTTTGACATAAACCTCTTCATCTATCACTCCATACAAAAAGCCACACTTCACATCAAGTTGAAAAACCTTGAAGTTCTTGGATGCAACAAATGCCAAGAATATCCTAACAGCTTCTAATCTTGCCATTGGAGCGAAGACATCAATGTAGTCAATTCCTTATTTTTGTGTGTATCCTTGAACAACTAGTCTAGCTTTGTTCTTAATGATGATGCCTCTATCATCTTTCTTGTTCCTAAACACCCATTTGGTTCCAATGGTAGTCTTCCAGAAGGAAGAGGACAAAGGTTCCAAACTTTTTGCCTTTTGAATTGAAGCAGCTTTTGTTGCATAGCTTCAACCCAACTTCCATCCTTTAGAGCTTCATCAACTTTCTTTGGCTCTATCTGGGATAGAAAACAAGAGTGAAGACAAACATTTGCTTCATGGGTTTGTCCTCTTGTCTTTACCCCTGAGATAACATCTCCAATGATGTTTGTGGTAGGGTGAGACTTGTGGATCCTAAGCTGAGGGATCACAACAAGTTATTGAGAAAGATCTAAATTTGAGAAATTTAGATCTGGCAAAGATGTTTCTCTCTCCACATCAGCACACTTTTCAAGTGAAACTTGATCCAAGTAGTGTGTAACATCATTGATGTTCTCATCCACAGTGTGGTTAGTGGCATCAAGAAATTCTTGGTCACTGTCACCATCACCATTGTTGTCTTCCACAGTTGAGGTGTTCTTATCTGGTTGTAGAACCTCTGAGCTGGAATTTGAAGGCATACCAGATGTATGAACTGAATTTGTTATTATAGGGCTGATAGAAACCTCATTTGCAGAAGTGGTTCCAATTGGAGCTGAAGATATGTGTCTTGAAGATCTTCCTAGCTCAAATCTTGGATCAGGATCATCTGTATTCAAATTTTCTACAGATCCTGAAACATTCTCATTAGATTTGTTAAAGCATGTGGTAACCAAATCAAGATCAAATAGCCAATCTAGACCAGAACTAGTAACACAAGGTGTGTGTTTATTGAAAGTCACATTGGATGACTCCTCACAATTCTAGTTCTGAGATTATATACTCTATAAGCCTTAGCTTGGAAGAGTATCCAATAAAGTGTCCATCATCTGATTTCTCAGCAAACTTGGTAATTTGATCTTTGGTATCAAGATGGTGCAAGGACATCCAAATGACCTGAGAAAACCAATGAAGGTCTCCTCTTGTGCCAAATCATAAGGAGTCTTGCCATGAGTCTTAACTACTAAAACTCTGTTCTGCACATAGCAGGTAATGTTGCTGCCTTCTGCCCAGAAGGTGATGGGAAATTTAGAGTCAACAACATGTTTCTTGCAACTTCAATCAGTGTCCTGTTTCTCCTCTCAGCAACACCGTTTTGCTGAGGATCCTGGGAGCATGAATTGTCTTTAATACCCTTTTCATCACAGAATGTATCAAGGATATGGTTCTTAAATTCGGTTCCTTGATCACATCTTCTGATCTTGACCTTGTGTTGGATCAAAAGAACCAATGATCCGGATCAGAAAAACCTTTAAGTCCCACAAACGTCACAACAACTACTGAAGACCACAACAGCTGAAGACAATAGCTGATTACAAAGTTGAACACAAGTGCTGAAGACAAAGTCTGAAGACAAGTGCTGAAGACAAAGTCTGAAGACAAGTGCTGAAGACAAAGTCTGAAGACAAGTGCTGAAGACAAAGTCTGAAGACAAGTGCTGAAGACAAAGTCTGAAGACAAGTGCTGAAGACAAGTCTGAAGACAAGTGCTGAAGACAAAGTCTGAAGACAAGTGCTGAAGACAAAGTCTGAAGACACAAGTGCTGAAGACCAAAGTATCAGACGTTGTCACAACAGCTGAAGAGGTCTTCTTCAGTAGTTGACGGTGTTACCTTTCAGTAGTTTTATGTTTTATCTGTTCAGTAGTTTGACACAACAGCTGAAGAATACTTCTTCAGTTGTTGTGCTCATCAGTAGTTTTATGTTTTTCAGTAGTTTTGTAAAACGACTGAAGTGCTTGTTCTTCAGTCGTTGTAGTTTCAGTAGTTTCTTATCAGTAGTTTCGTATTTTGTACTTAACACTCTGATATGTTCTCAGTAGTTGTGAACATTTCAGTAGTTTGTTAAGAGTTAGTTATTTTTGTAATAGATCTGCCAGTTGTCACTTTCTCATGATAACAACAGCGATTGCACTCTATATAAGGAGTGTCAACCTATTGTAATATGAGATGATTTGATCAAAATATTCGATATTATAGAAACATTCCTTGTTACAGAAATATATTCTCTCGTTATAACCGTATTTGTTCTTAATGCATACGAGTATCAAATTCTTGCTACAATTTGTCTAATTCTTGTTCTTATTCCGTTGCGTACGCTCTAATACATCAAACTTGTGATCACTGATCCTGACAAATGGTATCAGAGCAGGTTAATCATTGATCGATCTAATAATTGATCATTGAAACTGCTATTCAAGATCCAAGTTTGATTGAATTAGCATTTTTTTACAAGAAACGTTATAGAGATTGAATTTTCTGTGTTTCTGGTCATTCATCCTGAGATTTTCTCTTGGTTTTCATTGAGTCTGTTGTGGTCTATGTAAAAACGTTTAAAAGCTTGAATTAAATTGTATTTGGACTGAAAATGACTACTCCTTCCAATGATCCTCACAATACTGGTTCCTCAACCAAGCCCCCAATGCTGCTTAGGAATGAGTATAACATATGGCAACGACGAATGCTCCATCACCTGTCTGTTAACAGCGCAGGTTGTTGGACATCAGTGGTACATGGTCCACACAAGCCTATGGTGATAACCGGAAACCAATCAAATGGTTCCGAAGAGGAGGGAGCAATACTCAGATGAGGATAAAAGTTGTTTGAGATTGATGCAAAAGCCCATGGAATTCTGGCCATGGCACTGCCCAATGAAATCTATTCTAGCTAATGCATCATGAAACTGCCCATGACCTCTGGAATGCCTTGAAAGAACAATTTGGAGGAACAAATGAGGTCTTGGCAAACAATAGAGAAATCCTTGCCAAACAATACGAGAATTCTCTCATAGAAAGGGTGAGACACTGACTCAACAGTTTGAGCGGTTCTCTTGTTTGATCTCTGAATTAAAAATGGTCAAACGAGTACCAATATCCAGATGAATAACAGATTTCTCAGATCATTGCCTGAGAGATGGGACACATATACTATTGTCCTACGCTCTAGTGCAAATTTGGACAAACTATCTCTCACCCAACTCCATGGGAAATTGCTCACATTTGAGAGAGAGATAGAACAGAAACGAAAACTGTCTTCATCTGGAAAGTTCACTGAAGACTTTGTACCAGGCAACACTGCCTTGGTTGGTCATGAGTTAGAATATGCTTCATCTGAATGCCAGTATGATGAGCATATTGATTTCTCCTCAAACACTTCTGATTCTGCGTTGTGAGTGTTGATAGTCAGTTTACTGGGTGTAATAATGACAATCTATGCTTCATCATGGATGATCTCAAGGGGATTGCTGATGATGACTTAGAAGAGATGGATATTTTGAGCCAAATGGCCTTGATAAATATCAGATCTCAGAAGTTCTACAAAAGAATTGGAAGAAAGTTCCCAGGACTCTCTGGCAAAACCAAAGTTGGTTTTGACAAGAGTAAGTTGAAGTGTCACAAATGCCACAGGCTTGGACACTTTGCTAGAGAATGCAGATCATCTGGATCTAATTCCTCTACACCTTTTGTGACTTTCCCTGGCAATAGTCAACAACACAGAGGGCAACATCCTGTCAATTCTAGTCATCATTCTCAACCACAATCTCCTGCATATTTTGTTCCTCAGGGTCAAATGCCATATCCTTACCCTTGTTATTACATGCCACAGTCAAATCAAGTTCAAGTTCCTATAGTACCACAACCTTGCACTACCAGAACCTCAACCATCTCAATCTCATCAACCTCCTCAACCTCAACAACACAGCTTCTTCACTCCTGGAGTTGTTGACTGGAGCAGTTACCGGATGACATGTCTGGTCATGAACAACTGTTCACAGGTGCTGGTCAACATAGTGGTGACAGTCCTTTTGGGAATCTGGCTCTCATGGCCCTGGAGTCTATTGAGGGTTCCTGCTCAAATGCATCATCTTCACAGGTAACTCATGTATCTTCAGAGGCTAAAGCCAAGTTATGTTCTGAATCATGCATTGCTGCCTTTGTCTCCATTAGAGAGGCAAATGTAGCATTAATAAATCAAAAACGAGTTGAGAAAACCATTTCCAAAAGAAAAGCTAAGTTTGAGTCTGCTCTTTATAGTAAAAATGATGAGATTTATAAACTTAAATGCCAATTAAATGATGAAAAGGCCAAGCTAGAGGTTATTCTGGAAGACCAGAGAAGCCTCAAAGAAACGCTTGCAGTCACCCAGGTAGAGTGTGATTGATGGGTACAATCATGCAAAGGTTTTGAAATGCTTCTTAGTAAGCAATCTGCTTCCAATGTGAAGTTTGGTATTGGTTATAATCACACTGCTCCTCACAGATTTTGCTTCAAGAGCAGAAGTGAAATCCGATGGAGAAAGCAATAACCAATCCACCTCATCATGTGATTCACTTTTGATAAAGCATCATCAAAAGTTGAAGTCAGCACTAAGCCCTCTCAGAACCCATCAGTGATGTTGATGGTTCCACTGCTGACACTCACATGATCAAAGAGATGATCAATCAGGAGCTATTTCTGGAAGTCCTGAAAGGACTGGAGAGCAAGATTTAACACCTGAAGTTCAAACTCCAACTACTGTCAGCACTGAAGAGAAGAAAACTGTCAGTAGAAAGAGTTTGAAGACTACTAAAGAGGAAGTCAAGAAAGCAAATAATGCTTAAAGTACTGAAGAGCAAGTCTTCAGTAGTTTCATTCTCTTTAGTTGATGATCAACATAAGATGAAGAAGAAACCATGTGAAGCATGTGGTTTGTTCAATCATCTTACAGATGATTGTTGGTACAAAAGGGGATCCAAACTCAAACATAAAGAGGAAATTAAAGAGAAAATGGTTAAAATGAAAACTGAGTTTGAAGCCACATTTGTACCAGCAACATCAAATCCTGTAACCTTAAGTCCAAAAAGAAATCCAAAAAGGAAGGGGTTAAACATGTAACAGCTGAGATTGCTCAAAAGAAGAAGGTGCAACATAGGAACTTATCAAACCCCAATGTCAATGTGTCTGAAGAGTTAAAAGCCTTATCACAAAATTAGACACAGCTGGTTGAAACCATCAACATCTATTGGGAGAGTTAACCATTAGATGTTCCTATGTTGAAACCACAGAAAAGGAGGTCCAAGCCAAGGATTCCTTTTCTTCACCAGTTTCTTCTCTCTCAGGCTGTTGTTTTCCAACAAACAGTGTTAGTTTACCATCTGTTGATGAGAACAGCCCAAGACCAAAAAGGTTTGGGTCCTCAAAATCTAACTAATTTGTTGTATTTTGCAGGGTTCTTCAAACATACCTCAGAGGCATCTGGTATGTAGACAGTGGAGGATCCATCCAGCATATGATAGGAAACAATCATTGTCTTAATGACTACTCTCAAGGAAGGAAGGGGTTTGTGTCATTTGGCAATGATGCAAAGGGTTACATCATCGGCAAAGGCTTTGTTTCCAATGGGGAAATAAAGTTTGATGATGTTAACCAGTGGAAAATCTCAAGTACAACCTCTTGAGTGTCAGTCAAATGTGTGACAAAGGCCATGTTGCTCTTTTCACAACAGTCAGAACTGTCGGATTCTGTCATCCAAAGTTCTAAGTTTGATTGATAAGGTGTTGGATGAACACACTCTCCTAAAGGCCAACAGACAGGAGAGTGTATACCTTAGATCTTTCCAAGAAAATAGATCTCAAAGGCCATCCTTGCCTATTTTCCAAGGCTTCCCCTCAAGAATCTATTCTATGGCATAAAAGGCTGGGTCATGTTAATCTCAAAAACATAAATCAGCTGATAAACCATGGTTTAGTAAGGGGACTGCCTATAAGGAGTTCAAGTGTGAAGATAACTGCACTGCTTGTTTAAAAGGAAAATAGCACAAAGCTTCATTTCCCTCCATAGAAGAACCTATGTCCCTACCTGCTTACAGCTTCTTCACATGGATCTCTTTGGTCCTGTGAGAGTAATGAGTATGGCTAAGAAGAAATACTGTCTGGTAATTCTGGATGATTACTCCAGATGTATGGACTTTCTTCTTGCATTCAAAGGATGAGGCTGCGCAGTCCATATTAAACTTTGTGTTACACGTTGAGAAGAGTATTCCCTACCAGTTAAGTGTGTGAGGAGTGACAATGGTACTGAATTCAGAAACCACACACTTGATGAGTTTTACTTATCAAAGGGAATCAAGAGGCAGTATAGCATCCCAAGAACTCCTGAGCAAAATAGAGTAGTGGAGAGAAAGAACAGGACCCTTATTGAAGCTGCAAGGTCCATGTTGGCTGATTCTGGACTGCCAATGACTTTTTGGGTTGAAGCTGTCAATACAGCTTGCTATGTACAGAATAGAGTTCTAGTAAATCAGAGGTTGATGAAGACTCCATATGAAGTCCTTCATCATTTGGCCCCTCTAATTTCATTCTTCAGAGCATTTGGGTGTCCTTGTTTCATTCTTAACACACGGGATCAACTCCAAAAATTTGATCCTAAGGTGGATGCAGGGTACTTTGTTGGTTATTCATCAACTTGCAAAGCATACAGAGTCTTCAACTGTAGAAAAAGAAAGATGGTTGAAGAGACTACTACATGTTAAGTTTCAATGAATCTCCAAGGACAAGATTCCACAAAGCCCTGTGGAGATATTTGATTTTGACATACTGCAATAGTTTCCTTATCAAACTCCTGCTGTTGCTCCTACACTCACCATTCTGCTGCTGCTGTGCTATGAGTGATCTACTCACTGGTTTAGTGTCATCTGGTGCCTAATGATGATTACAGCAGCACTAGACTCTTCAGTTTAGTATCAACTTGCCTGATTCAGCTAGATCTGATGGCTGTAGCTCAGTAGCACCATCCACAACAAATGCTGATGAGATTTCTTCAAATAACTTCCTTTGAACTACCATCCACTGATTTGGTTCAAGGAAATGATTCACCATCACCATCTGTTGCTGCTGAGCCTGCTACAAACACTTGCACAGATCTCATTGTGTATCAAGATCTGAAGAATCACCCTATGTCTCAAATCATTGGTGATATCACCGCTAGCGTATCAACAAGAAGTCAATTGTCAAATTTATGCTTTTATGCTCTCTTCATCAGTCAGCAAGAGCCAAAGAATTATCACATTGCTTTAAAGGACAATGGATGGGTTGATGCCATACAGCTTGAGCTTCTTCAGTTCAAGAAACAGCAAGTGTGGGAACTGGTTCCTCTACCTCCAGGTAAGTGTGCAATAGGCACTAAATGGGTGTTTAGAACAAAACTGATGAAAATGGGCTCATTGTTAAGAACAAGGCCAGACTGGTTGTTCAGGGGTTTGCACAAGAAGAAGTATGATTATGATGAAACCTTTGCCCCTGTAGCCAGACTGGAAGCAATTCGATTGTTTTTAGCTTATGCTGCTTATCAAAACCTTAAAGTTTTTCAAATGGATGTCAAAAGTGCATTTTTGTATGGGAAAATTAAAGAAGAGGTTTATGTATGTCAACCACCAGCTTTGAGGACAATAAACATCCTAATTGGGTGTATAAGCTTGATAACGCTCTTTATGGGTTGAAACAAGCTCCTAGAGCCTGGTATGAGACATTATTAAACTTTCTTCTGGAAATAATTTTCACTAGAGGCTCCATAGATAAGACTTTATATTCATTAAGAAAGCTGGGCAGCATAATCTACTTGTTCAAATTTATGTAGATGATATTATTTTTGCATCCTCTGATCCACAATTGTGTGATGCCTTTACAAAGTTGATGCAACAGAAGTTTGAAATGAGTGCCATGGGAGAATTATAGTTCTTTCTAGGTTTGCAAATCAAACAAGGCTGATGAATTTTCATTCATAGTCCAAATACACAAATCTTTTGGAAAAGTTTGATTTACAAAACTGTAAGCCCTGTCTACCCCATGTGCAGCACCCCACAACTGGATACAGATCAGAAAGGTAAAGTGGTTGATGAAACACTTTACAGATGTATGATTGGGTCCTTGATGTATTAAACAGCTTCTAGACCAGATATTTGTTTGCTACATGTGTTTTGTGCTAGATTTCAGGCTGCACCTAAGGAGTCTCATTTGATTGCAGTCAAGAGGATCTTTAGATATCTGCAAGGCACTCCATCTCTAGGTTTTTGGTATTCTACTAGACATTCTGGTAATTAGTTGCTTTTTAGATAGTGACTATGCAGGGTGTAAGTTGACCAGGAAATCAACTTCTGGTGGATGTCAATTCCTAGGCAACTGCTTGATTTCTTGGCAGAGCAAGAAACAGACCTCAGTTGCTACATCAACTGCTGAAGCAGAGTACATTGCCGCTGCAAGCTGTACATCTCAGGTACTCTGGCTTCAAAACCAATTATTGGATTATGGCATAACAGAGACTAAGACCCCATTGTTAATGGACAGCTCTTCAGCTCTTTGTATTGTCAAGAATCCTGTCCAGCACTCTAGGACTAAACATATTGAAATCAGACCCATTTTATTAGAGATTGTTTGAAAAAGGTCTGATTGATCCAAATTTGTTCCTAGTGCTGATGAGCTTGCAGACATTTTTACTAAGCCTTTGGATAGTTCAACTTTCCACAACCTGGTGTTAAGGCTTGGTATGCTGCAGCTAGAATAAGTGACAACTACTGATGATCTCAGCTCACAAGTACCGATGATCATTAGTTCACTATTGTCATATATAAGTACTGATGAGTTTTTTTACCCTCAGTAGTTTTTATAACTACTGAAGGCTACATACCTCACCAGTACTGAAGTACTCTATCTGTTAAAATAGCTGATGTAGCTACAACAGCTGATGTAGTCACAACAGTTGATGTAGCCACAACTACTGATGTTAAAATGCAGATAAGTACTGATGACCATTGAAACGTCTGAAACTCAGATCTAAGTCTGATGAGTAAGAGTGGAGGTCACTGAAACAGCTGAAAAGCTATGAATTGACGAAAACAGCTGATGAGTAATTACTCTTCAGTTGTTTCTACAACTACTGTTTCATTAAAACAACTGAAGCCAAAACTATGTCTTCAGTAGTTTACAACTACTGAAGACTAACACCAAGTCTTCAGCTGTTTACAACAACTCTGCTGACAAAGCCACTGTCTTTAGTAGTTTCACAACTACTGATGACTAATACCAAGTCTTTGTTGTTTCATCACCTGAAGTCAAAACTGTCTTCGGTAGTTTTATCACTACTGATGACTAAATTCAGAGACTTCAGCTGTTTCAATCAACGTCTGAAGTTAAAACCACGTCATCAGTATTCAAACAACTGATGACTCACACCAAAACCTTCAGTCGTTTTCTAACCCGACCTTTTAAATACCTTATCCCACCTTCAGAGTTTTTATCTTCTCTTCTCAAACCTAACGTTCAAAAACCTCTGAAACTCTCTACCCTCTCTTCTTCAATGGCGACCATGCAACTAAAACCACGACACAACTGTGTCCACATCTCACCAAATCGCCATACTGGACCAAGTTTCACAACGCCATTGATTTAATGGTTCAGTCACCCTACAAAACGGCTTTTCTGGTAAATCCCACCATATATGCCGAATCCCTTAACCAATTCTGGACAAACGTCACTCTGGTCTCTTAGGAGAATGACACAGAGTCTCTTCAATCGTTTGTCCATGGCCAAAAAGTGGTCATTACTCCAGACACTCTTCGCCAAAACCTTAATCTGGATGATGCCACTTTCCCAACTGGCTATCCAAAGGGCACAACAGATCAATCATTTGCCCACCATGGATACCAGGGTAACCTGAGTGCATCTACCATACTGAAGAAACATTTCCCGGATGCCGAACGTCTCATATTTCATATGGTAAATGTATGCCTTGCCTCCAAGACTTCATCATGGGATCAAATGTCCACAGGTGGCAACAGGTAATGTACTCCATCCTTGAGCAACAACCTTTAAATTTTTCTGAAATACTATTTATTGAGCTCAAGGATATGGCCCAAAAACAACTTGCTAACCGTTGGATATTATATCCTCGGTTCATAATGGCCATAATAAAAACCAGCTTCAAGCTGAGGGACTTGTTGGCTTGGGAGTCCCTGCTATGGCTGTATTGCCGGAAGTATACTCCCGGCACAACTCTGACCAATCACTCAAAATGGCTGCCAAGCTGCGCAAACCCACGCAGCTGGAACCCACAGCCACCACCTCCAAATCCAAAGTCCCCACCAAACCCACTAAAAAGAAGACAAAAAAGGCTACTCAGGAAATGAGTCCCCTGAGGATGCCCCTGCACACAAACGCAGGCTATATCCACTGGTTATAACCCCCTAGTGGATACAAGGACTTCACCACAGCCACAGCCGCTCAGGATTCCTCTCAAAAGGAGCCTGCAGCAACCATAGAAGGGTACCCACAAATCTGGTATCTTCCTCATTTGAGGAGATTGCCATTGAAGACCATTCCATCTCTCTCCAGGTGCACACTGCTTTTACCCCATCTCCCCATGCAACCGCCCCCAAAGTCCAACCATTATCATTGCAAACGTGCTGACTCAGCTGCATGCCTCTCCTCCTCCCCAACAACCACCAACAAAGGGGAGAACCACAGCTATTGAGGACAGGATCACCTTGCTTCTGACAACCCACAGCACCGGGGTTTACATGTTCTATCTCCTGGTGTGGATATGGAGATTAGAACATCTAGTGAGGCTGCCACCTTTTCTGAATCAACACATGATCAGAATGAGGCTGGTAACATAGCTAAGACCTCACTAGAGGCAACAGCTGATGAAGGACATAGTCCTGAGGCTGGAAGTCCCCAGTTCCAAGAAAAAAGGGGCACATGCTAAAACTGGTCTACACCCTAGTGCATGTACATCCTGCTACAAGCAGGAGGTCAGGTGATTCAGCATCTGCTGATGATGACCTGGGCTTCTTTTATGATGTTCTTGCCCAGAACACAATTCTTGAGGAAGAGGTCAGTAGACTACAAAGACTACTTGACCAATTCTCTTAACAAGCAAGTCCATCTGCCACCACATAAACCCACAGATGGCACCTTCACCTGAAGGTCTCCCATACACTCAGCCACTCAAACATCCAAGCCACCAGCCTCTATTTCTGGCACTGCTTCTCAGGAGAGAACCCCTCTGAGCAAACAGCTGCTATCTTTCAGCAATCCCTACCTCTCATCACCCTAATGATCACAGACATTGTGATCAAAACATGGATGAGAGGCTTCCGTCAATCATACAACCCCTGGTGGAGGAGATTGTGAGCACAAGGCTTTCTGCTACTCAAACCCTTGCAACCAATGCAACCAAAAAGGGGAGAGTCAGTCAGTGAAAGCAAAAGGAAGAGCAAACTGAAAGAAAAGGAAACTGAGAAGAAGAGAGGGTCTGTGAAGGGAACCGAAAATGATCAAGTGTGTGAAAGTCACAAAGACTTTCATGTCACATATAAGAAGAGGAAGGGTGAAGGAAAAGAGAAAGAACTCCAACCGATGAGATGATCAAATGGCAGATGCTACACATAGTAAATCAATGGATGCCATTATTGATCAACTGTATAGACAAGGGTTCGATACTGCACAGCTTGACTCAGAGATCAGGAGACTTGAAGTTGAAGAAATTAACTCAAGATGGGCAAGTTATGATGCATTAGAAAGAGAGAGACTAGAGATCATGATCAGATTCATTGCAAAATATCTTGGGAGATCATTGATCGAGATTAAATCATGGACCAGGGACAGTATCTTGGCTATAACCTCCAAGATCTGTTCGTCTGAAGCATACACTAAGGTTTAGTAGTCGAAGCTTTGAATGAAGCAGGAGCAGGGAGCAGGACTGAGCTAGCCAAACACTCAAAAGCCACACTCACCTCTAAAATGCTAACTCAGCCTGTCAACTTCCCTCTCCAAAACAACCACAACCACAACCCACAAAACCAACTCCTTACCCTCTAAACCAACAGCCGATGATGCACCCAAGAAGAAGAAGAGAAGGGTGTTGAGGCTAGAAGAAGAAGAAGAAGAGGATGATGTGGAAGAAGATAGGCTGCCTCTGTCTGTAGTCCTAACATTGCCTAAAGCCAAACCCATGCCCATCACTCCCACCTCACAGATGGAAACGTGAGAGTAAAGATTGAAGAAGAGCAGCAACAAAGGCTTCATGACGATGAGATGTTGAAAAGCATCGACAAAACTTATGCTGCTTCTTCATCAATAATTAGTATGAAGAAAGAAGCTCTGAGGTTGTACACCCTTGCAACACATTTCAATATCAGAAGGAAAAGGTGAGAGTATGGCCTGATCCTAGGGTGGCTCACAGGATTGTAAAGAAAGACATTCCTTCGAGATACAAGGGCCAAGTAAAAAGGATCGTAGATGAAGAGATCATAGTGGTCCTTGTAGTATCACCCTGGGATTTGTAGAAGATTTCAAGAAGGCCTATGAGACTAAACAAACACCCCAAAAGATGTTAGAGAACAGAGTTATTAAAAAGGGGTTAGTCTACAAGAGACTTGAGAACTTCAAACAAAATGAGCTCAGTCTGTTACTTGAAGGGACTCATCCTGATGAGTTTGCATACAGACAGATTACAATAGTTGAGCAAAAAATGGCAAACAGCCAAGTACATCTCAGAGCTGTATGGGCGTGAAGGATTGTTTGATGGTGAAGCTGAGAACCTGACCATGGAAGAACAAATTATGTTTCTCAGAGCATACACCAGAGAATCCTACAGGCTTATACATGGGAAGTGAGTCTCATGGATGGGGGAACAGCTCAGTGTCCAATTCCCCAATACAGAGCTCCCATCCATACATTGCCAACCAAATCATCAGAGACTCATTCCCAGCCAAGTACGTATATGGGTCATCTTCTCAACTGATCAAGAAGGAAAAAGACCAACCATTCTGCCAATAATAAGTGGGACCTCAATAAAGTTAAAGGTTTTGGCTGCATTGGTTCAGGGGAGTTTGTTGGACCAAAAGAACCAATGAGCGGATCAGAAAAACCTTTAAGTCCCACACGTCACAACAACTATGAAGACCACAACAGCTGAAGACAACAGCTGATTACAAAGTCTGAACACAAGTGCTGAAGACAAAGTCTGAAGACAAGTGCTGAAGACAAAGTCTGAAGACAAGTGCTGAAGACAAAGTCTGAAGACAAGTGCTGAAGACAAAGTCTGAAGACAAGTGCTGAAGACAAAGTCTGAAGACAAGTCTGAAGACAAGTGCTGAAGACAAAGTCTGAAGACAAGTGCTGAAGACAAAGTCTGAAGACACAAGTGCTGAAGACCAAGTATCAGACGTTGTCACAACAGCTGAAGAGGTCTTCTTCAGTAGTTATGACGGTTTCCCTTTCAGTAGTTTTTGTTTTATCTGTTCAGTAATTTGACACAACAGCTGAAGAATACTTCTTCAGTTATTGTGCTCATCAGTAGTTTTATGTTTTTCAGTAGTTTTGTAAAACGATTGAAGAGCTTGTTCTTCAGTCATTGTAGTTTCAGTAGTTTCTTATCAGGTTTCATATTTTGTACTTAACACTCTGATATGTTCTTAGTAGTTGTGAACATTTCAGTAGTTTGTTAAGAGTTAGTTATTTTTGTAATAGATCTGCCAGTTGTCACTTTCCCGTGATAACAGCAGCGATTGCACTCTATATAAGGAGTGTCAACCTATTGTAATATGAGAATGATTTGATCAGAAATATTCGATATTATAGAAACATTCCTTGTTATAGAAATATATTCTCTCGTTATAACCGTATTTGTTCTTAATGCATACGAATATAAATTCTTGCTACAATTTGTCTAATTCTTGTTCTTATTCCGCTGCGTTACGCTCTAATACATCAAACTTTGATCACTGATCCTGACACCTTGTGATCAGATTGATTCTCATCTTTAAGATGAAATTCTTCAGAATATCAGGAGTCTCATCCTTAGTTCTAAGGAAGAAAACCTAAGTGAATCTTGTAAAGTCGTCTGTGATCACTAGACAGTATAAGTCCTTCCTAAACTCATTACACTAGTGGGGCCAAAGAGATCCATATGTAACAAGTGTAAGGGAGTAGTGATTGAGTTCTTTTCCTTAGGCTTGTGAGATACCTTATGTTGCTTCCCTTTCAGGCATGCAACACAGTGGTCATCACTTGTAAACTCTTTCTTTGGCATTCCAGTTACCAGTCATGCTTAATTAACTTATTCATGTTCTTAAAGTTTACATGGAACATTCTTTTATGCCATAGGAAAGACTCATCACTATTGGCTTTAGATAGAAAGCATGAAACTTCTCCAGAGGGAGAGGTTTCTTGCAAATCCTCTTGTACATGTTTCCTTTCCTGGGGGCTCTAAGCAGGATATGCTCATGAGGAATGACCACACCAGGCTTAAGAACAATGCACTCATGCTTAGTAAAGAGAATATATGACTCTGATCACAAAATTGAGATACACTCAGAAGATTGTATCCAAGCTCCTTTACAAGTTTACCTTTTCTATGCTGAGCTTACCATTTGTGACCTTGCCCCTACCAGAAATGTAACCACCTTCATCTCCTCCAAAAGCACAGGTCCTCCATCAATCCTTTCAAAGTTCTGGAGTAATGACCTATTACCAGTCATGTGCCTGGAGCAGCCACTGTCTATGATCCAGACATTTCTGTCTGTCTTCAGCTATCCCTGCACAAAAGAGAATGATTAGTTACATCTGGAAACCCAAGCCCCCAAGCCTTCTTGTCTTGGGCTCACTAGCAGAAGGTAAGTTAACAGTAATAGATCCTATGGTTGTACTAAGAGGATCTTGAGCTGTTTTTGATGGAGAAATCTCAGTCACTGGTCTTTCTTAGACATCCACACCACCTTTGGAGTCTTCGACTTGACCTTCAAAACTTTAGAAGCTTTTGGAGCTTCAGAAGTTTTGATGACTGAACCTTCGGAAGATTCTGCAAACACTGCAGCAGTCTTAGTGCTTCGGAAGAACTCCTTTCTTCCGAGACCAAATATTCTTCCGAAGAGAATTTTCCACTTCCCTTCTTGTTAGATTCGGAACTTCCGAAGGAAACTGGTTTTCCTTCCGAAGCTTGAATCTTCTTAGAACTCTTTGAAGCCTTGTTTTTGGCCGTATGGACAGTACCTTAGGATTGAAGGGACAATCCTTTGCAATATGAGTGGTGCTATCACACATGACACAATTCATTTTCTTCTTCACAAGAGCCTTGTCTTGAGAGTAAGACTGTCTTTGGTCACTTCCCTTCTCCACCTTCATTTTTGCAGATGCTGAGACAGTCCTCTTGGGCTGAGAACTGTGCTTGGAGTTTGATGGACCAGGCTGTGCAGCAGTGGTACACAACAGATCAGTCTTCTTCTTGCTGCTGAGATGAGTTGAGCAAGAACAAGAACTCTTAGCAGAGTTTTGGTTGATGTCTTCAATCCCTACCACTTTAAACCCTGCAGAAATAAAAACTTGTTTCTGCTTAGAGTTAAAAGTATCCTTGATCTCTTGAGCCTTCCTAGCCTTTCTTTTGCTCTTTCTGATCAAGTTCTTTCTCATGGACTTGGTCATCACAGTCTTCACTTTCTCCTTAGAAGGATAGTGGCCCTTCTTGGAATCCTCCTCTTCACTCTTTGTAGAGGGATTCTTCACTATCTCTTTTTCATCCTCCTCACTCATAGGATCTATAAGAGGAAGCTCATCTTCACAAGTTCCACACCTAGGAGATCTTACTGACAAGATTGTGTGTGGAGGAGGTATCTCATTGGATCCCAGACCCTGTCTATTTTGATAGCACACGTTGTTGTGCAGGGATGAGGATATCATGTTCTTGAAGGTCTCTTCTTCAAGAACACTCTTTTCTGCCCTGGCTTTGCTGATCAAAGCTCGGCCTGGCACTCAGTTAACTTGGTTATCAGATCTTTAACTTGAGTCCTAAAATATGTGTGTTCATGTTTTAGAACTAAAATGGTTTTCTCTAAGTCATCTATTTTCAGCTTATAATAATTTTCAGACTTTCTAAAATCATATTTTAAAATATTTAAGGACTCAATATCAGATCTCAGTTCTAAGTTATAGGACCTGTACCTGTTAATTTTAGCAATGCATTCAGGAGTACAAAGATGTTCCAATACCTTGGCTTCATCATGATCTGCCATTAGTGCTTGGTTTGGAGAGGCATCTTCAACCTGAAAGCTCCAGTCAAAGCCTCCTTCTTCAACAGCAACAATAGCTTGCTGACTTCTCATTATGGAGAGCTTTGTCAGTGTAGTTTGGTCTGGATTGTGTTTGGCCACCATTGTTCTAGGTGCCTTACACTCTCTGGCAAAGTGGCCCATCAGGTTACAGTTGTAACACTTGACTTTGCCTTTGTCCAGTCCAAACTTTCCACTGGTTGCATTGCTTGGAAACTTCCTTCTAGTCCTCTTGTAGAACTTCTTGGCTCTATGAGTGAGAAGAGCCATCTGCTGGACTGTTTCCATGTATTCCAGATCATCTGGATGGATACAGTCCATGTCTTCAAGAGTGAAAAGAGAGTTGCCACGCTTTCATCAGAAGACACAAAAGCTTGAGAAGAGCTTGTCTCTTGGAATGGTTTCCTTGAGTGTAGTTCTCCTTTGGTGTCTCTGGGAAGATGATGAAAGGACCCTTAGGTGAGTTGTCAGGTAGCATAAGAGATGATGTTTGGGTTCTATGCTATCCCTTTCAACCACATGTAGGCTGAACCCATTTGATTGTTGGAGTTTCCAGATGAACCTTGCATGTTCATCTCCATCTGGTATCCACTGAGAATCCCATATAACTCTGTCAGAGTAAGAGTTTTGAGATTTTCAGTTCTCTTGATCACCACACAGTAGTGTGTCCACTGTCTAGGAAGTGAGGACAAGAACTTCCTTACAATGTCTCTATTTCAAGAGAAACTCCTCCATCCATTATGGTATCCACAATCTCAACATACCTGAAGTACTGCTGAGTTATGGTTTCACCTGTTTTGAAGGTGAAGTTTTCAAACTGCTGCTTCAGAAGATCCTTCTTGTTCTCCTTGGCTTCAGAAGAACCCTCATACATCAGTTTCAGTGCATCCCATAGCTGCTTGCCTGTTTTGCACTTCTTGAAACCTTTGTACACAGAGTTTTGAAGGGCAGTTTGAAGAGCTATCGTGGCTTTTCTGTCTATTTCTACTCTCTTCCTATCTTCATCAGAGTAGTTAGCCACATCTTTGGGGATCATACCAGCACCAGTAGCAGAAGGTGTGCTGGGTATGAAAGGTCCATTCTCAATAGACTCCCACATTCTTGAATCAGAGACTTGATGAAACCTTCCATTCTTAAACACCAGGTGTCAAACTCATCAAGAGTGATCAGTGGGGACTTGTTCATGGTTCTAGTTTTCATATCAATTTTGGAAATGGCTACCATTTGAAAAGTTTAGTATTTGGTGTGTGAGGGATCTAAGATGGTGAGATCTTATATCAAGAGCCTGGAATGCTCTGATACCAAATGCAAGATCATTGAAGGGTGAAGAGTTACAACACAACTACACAAAGAGGAGATAAACTAAACTTAGATCAAACAGTAAACTGGATTAACCAAATTGTGACACTAAGAACACAAGTAACATTTGAGACAGAACACAAAGAACACAAGTGTTTGGTTTTCAAAAATGTAGTATATTGCCTTCTCTATGTTCTATTACAAGTGTTACAAAAGCATATTCGTAAGATACAAGAACATGAGATACTTATACAACATCCTACAGCCGGCTATACTTTGAAAGCCAGTTGGATACAATTGACTAGACACACATAAAATCAATTGTAGAGTCAAAAGGCAGATTGCCTTTTGACTAGTGACTATGACATGCCATAGCTCACATCCTTATCTATTACAAAAAGGATAAAGTACATAAAGTAAAAAGTTATAGACTCAAGACCTCAATGTACAGTTATCAAAAGCATGGACCGTTTCACCAAACCATGTTAGTTGGTGACTTGCAGAGTTGCAGCGAAAAGGTGTCAAGCTTTGGAACAGTACATCAGATAAAGCATGTTACTAAAAGTCTTCGGAAGAAATCTATCTTCATGAACCTGAAGCTTCGGAAGAATTTGTCTCTGAGGCTTCGGAAGACTTCATCTTTGGCTTCAGAAGATGTTGGTCTTGGCTTCGCACAAGATTTCACACTTAGAGTGTCTCTGTTGCACATGTGAAACTTCCGAAGCATTCCACTTCAATGCACTTGTCCAGCATGCAGGAAAGACTAAAGATGTTTAGGTTGCATCAGCCTCTTCATTAATCTCTACATCGTGTTATTGATTGTCTCTTGGTTTTTGATGTTGTTTATCCTTCCGTCAAGAACACGCTCGGATGTTCACCGATCCAACGGATTTCACAATTGGTATCAGAGCCGGTTACTGCTGGAATGATCTAACAATCATTCTAGCAACCCGAGCTCTTGATTTCTAGATCTATTTTAGGTTCTTTGACGTTAAACCCACTTCGTGTTCTTCGTGTTTTGCTCAGATCTGGTTACGTTTGTAGCTTCTATGTTAAAATCGAAATCGAAACCACATTCCAATCACCCCTGCGATTCTTATGATGTCTATGTTGGTTTGTTTCATGTAAAATTTTAAAGATTAGGGTTTTTGGCAGCCCTGGCGGCTGCAGATCTGAAATCTACGTGCTGATTCGCTCATGCGACTGGGCCATGCGAATGGACCATTCGTACGACTGGGCCATGCGAATGGACCATTCGTACAACTGTACCATGCTTATGGACCATTTGTACGATGATGTTCAGTCGTGCGACTGACCAGTCGTATGGTTAATCGCACGAATGAGCCATCCGCATTGACTCATTCGCATTTGTTCCAGACCAAAAAAAAGTCTGGAACTTCCTCTTGCACATATTTAAGGATGAGCAAAGCATGTTCATCCTGAGTTTCTTTTGTCAAATAAGTTCGATGTATACCCCATTATTCGTCGGACTTCCAGAATAGGTGAGTGTAGTTGGAACACAAAAGAGAGAAGAGAAGATGTCAGCAGTCGGTACTGATTTTGTGGGGTAGTCAGGAGCATCTGACTATTTATGGGCCAATCAAGGTATATCTATCCGCACAAAGAGGATTCTCATTCTTAGGGGGAATCCATGTTTAGAGTAATTGAAGACGCAATCAAAAAGTGATGATGTGAGCCGGTTTCTGATCATGAATCTGAGTGCATGTTGATTTGTTTGAGATTGTCAGCTATGGATTGAAACCCTCTACCTTTTGCCCAATACACCGTATGAAGACGCCAGGAGAGCACAATGTCTATATATTGGGATATGCTGAATTTGAGGGGCAATTTCTGCAGGTGTTAATGTTAATCAAGTTAGCCTATGTGAAGATTGAAGCAATGAAAAACTGTTCATGTCATTATCTGAAAAAATCAGTGATATGGGGAATCTTGCTGCTATGATGGTGTACTGCAAAGTAAACGAAAGCTATTGTGCCTAAATTCATTTTCAGGGATACTGTAGCAACTTGACGGATCGGCCACGTTGGCTAATATGGTTTTTTCGTTTGATTCTATTGACAACCAGAGCAGAGATTGACTGAAAAATGTAAGAGGTGTTATCTACTATTCACAAGCAACGTCCAAGGGGGAATTTGTTGGAGCATATATTAGCAAATATAGTGTGTTCGTCGCTTGTCAAGTAGTCTAAGGTTAATGTAATACACCTGATATGTTGTAGACAATGAACTGGGTCATTCGTAGGAGCATATGCGAATGAGACTCAGTCGTATGACTGGGCCATGCTAATGGACCAGTCGTGCGACTGAGAGATGCGATTGGGACATTCGTAAGACTGAACCATAAGTATGGTCCAGTCGTACGATTGAACTATACGTAGGTCCAGTCGTACGATTGAACCATATGCATGGTCCAATCGCACGAATGGGCCCAGTCGCATCTAATATGGGCTGAGGCCTATATATACCAGTTTCAATGCGTAGAGATTAAGGGTTTTTGAGAGGATTCTGCCCGGGGGCTTAGGGCTGCTAGATGAGAGGGGAGATCATGCTTGATCTCCCCTTGCCAAGAGTCTTGATTCTTATGTTGTAACGAGCTTGTAATCGTTAGGTTTTATCAATGAAACCATTTAATTATAGTTCGTGTTATTGATTGTTTCTTGGTTTTTGATGTTGTTTATCCTTTCGTCAAAAACATGCTCGGATGTTTACCGATCCAGCAGACTTCACAAAGTTCGCCCCCACAAAATAATAATTTCATCCCCGCCCCTTTACGGCAGGTTCAAGCTCAGTCACTGCATGATTTAAGAACATGTAAGAATGTTTAAAAAAAAGAAAGTTTTGCTTACAAGAGCTTGGATAATTATATTTACACATGTGAGGATTTTCAAAATTGATAGAGAAAATATGTTCGAGCCATGCGTGGTTATACTCAAGGTTCGAGCAACTTTCGCTCGCAAATACTTAGCCCTTATATTCTTCGTATCTTTCATAAAACTTGATCTAACACTAAACAAAAGCATTATATTGAGATGTGCAGGAGCATGGTCAAAGATAGTTTTGGACCTAAATGCGTACCGATACCAAGACTGTGGCTGGGGTCGTCTCAACGTTTTTCGGGGTCTTAGTCAAATTAAAAAATAGGGTCCTTTTCGAAATTTGTCGTTTCATTTAAATTTATAGAATCATCTTAGTTTGTAGGTCAACTACATTTGTAGTTTCATTTAAATATGTTGTTTCATTTAAATTTGTAGTTTCATCTTAAACATATACTTTCATCTAAATTTATGGTCCATCGAAATTTATAGTTTCTTCTAAATTTATAGGTTTATTAAAATTTATAGTTTCATCTAAATTTATAGGTTTTTCAAGTTTTCATCATGATTTGTAATATTTGTATTTTGGGTTATGAATATTTAGTAATCATATTAGTGGTTCATATAAAACTTCTCATTTTACCTTTTTGAATACGCAGGCAGGGTACTTTCGTATCGGTTTGAAATTTAAGCATAATATCAAAAGTGAGCCTAAATGCTTAGCTTACAAATAACTAAAACACCACAAGAAACTAACCAATATTAAACTAATAACACGCCTAAAACTAATCAGAATTACAAAACTAATCTATACACTATAAGCTCAAAACTAAATAATAATCAAATAATCTACTGTCAATAATCAACTAAATATTATAGGGGTAGTCTTTCAATTACCCTCTATTGGTCACTCGACTACTGATAGGGTGGTAGGGATGGCAATCAAACCGAACTAGATGGAATACTCGAAACCTGAGACATTTGGACGAGTATGGGGTTGGATAAGCGGATATGGAACCGGTATAAGATTTTTTTAATTATTACGAGTTTGGGACGGGTATGGGATTACATGATATACTTGTTTACCCGCCCCGTTTACCCCATTAAGCATACTCTTTTATCCGATTAAGCATACCCATTTATCCGATATATACCCAAAATAATATTTGGTCTTTCTTTTGTTATTTTAAATATATTATATTATTTTAGTTATTAGTTATTTTAACCAATTATATTATATTCAAGTTCTTAATTCTAATATTCTTCTCTTTCGGTCAATATCCTACTCGAATAATTTAATAATTAGACTTTTGATTTTTCTTCGAACATACATATATAAGAGAGAGTCAGTGAAACACTAGCAATTAGATTTAGTCTAAAATGGATAGCGACAAAGAGATTTGGCTAAAATGTTGAAAAGATACCCGACGGATATAATTAATGAAATAAATGGGTATACCCGATTACCCTCAGGTATGCCCAATACCTGACGGGTAAATACCCGAAACGCACCTGACAGGTTTTGGGCCGGTTATGGGACACAATTTTCTAACTGGGTATGGTATTGGGATAACCTGAATTCATTCCAATTCCGCCCTATTGCCATCCCTATAGGGTAGTAACCTTTGCTTCTTTTTCTTCTCATCTAAATATACAGGTTTTCTGATTAAAAGTTGAACAAAAAAGAAAAAAAAGGCAAAGGAAGTAAGACTGAGGATTTTCTAGGATTAGGTTAAGCCGATATCATGTAAGAAGTGTAAAAACTTACCACTATTAACAGTGATAGATGATCATATTTAAATAGGACAATATTATAGTATAAATACATGAGATTTATCTAAATGGATAAGTAGGTAAAGTATCTATGTAGTTCTAACAGCTATATAAAAATCATTTGTTCGTTATCACCTCTAACGCTACTCTAATCGCTGCCAACTTTCACTATCAAAATGCACCCAACTCCAAAGAACAAAAAGCCAAGCTCAAAGTTGAGCTTAATATCATTGAACCCAAGACATTCCTTGTTTGAATACCTATGGACAATAACCCTAATACAGAGGCCATATCCGCAACACGATAACCAAAACCATCAGTACCATCAGTTGTACTCAACCGATCACTCTCGTCGAAGTTGATAATGTCCCATCTATAGTTGTCGTAACGCCACTTTTGATCATTAGCTATCCTAATAAAATTTAGACATTGGTGTCAATGGTGTCATGGGCACTATTCGTCTAGCCCATGTGATAAGCATGCCACATTAGAATGAAACTTTGAAAGCAATTGGGTCATTGGAAGAGGTGCATAGAATGTTAATCCAGATCCAAGGTATGAATTGGTGGAGTTAAGTCTCCAAAGACCGGGTTGGTAGGCTCATTGTTAGAGAAACTGTTTGAAGGTGAAGGTGTACCTGGGAAACAGTAATGGCATCTGCCATGATGCTAAGTTGAGACCATCCCGACTGTCATTGTATGACCCACACAAATACCCGTAGAAACTATTATTTCTTAGTATTGACCTGGTACATCGTAGCTGTTAGTGTTGACTGAGAATAGGGCAGGAAGCGTGCAAAAGTATAATAAGGAGATGTACCAGTTAGAAGAATCTAGGATTGTGAATCACTCTCCAAGATCTTTCGAATCGAAGCCGTGGCTGCAGTTACCTTAATCTCTAACCCACCAAAGGATAACCCGGTAACCTTTCCGTGCTCGATTCTGACTGCAACAAATTATAACACCCGGGCGATCAAGATGGAGGAAATAATGGATGCCACGGGCTGTGGGATGCCATTGAACCACAAACAGGAGTGGTTATGGACGAAAGGAAAAGTAAACAAGCATGAGCCTTTATATTTCAATCAATCCCCGAGGAGATATTACCGCAAGCAGCTACAAAGAAAACAACAAAAGAAGTTTGGGATTCGTTAAAGTCTCGATACGTAGGTGCTAAAAGAGTACAAAAGGCCTGAGTGTATTCTCAAGAATGAGTTTGAATCTATTCAAATGAAGAATAGGGAGTCCATTGATGAATATGCAGACAAACTCACAAGTATGATCTCAAAGTATGGCAATGTAGGGGCAACTACATTTAGCAATAAAGAACTGGTTAGAAAGTTGTTTGATTAGGTACCAGAGAGGTTTATAAACCTGGTGGCATCTATGGAGCAGAGTTCGGATGTTGAATCCATGCCTTTCACGTTTGTTCCCTTGAAGGCATATAAAGATAGGGTGAAGTTACCAAGGGGAAGTTCTACGAATAAGAACACCTTGCTTTTCGTGAAATCAGATAACTTCACATCTCAACGTGTGACAACCCTAAACCAAGGTTAGGGAAAATCTAACATCTTGAGAATTTTCATAAATTAATAAGGTACAAACTTATACCTTATTATAAATTATTAACTTTATTTAGAATCTTTATATAACTTAGAATATTATGTGAGCATGCATGCATGTGTGATACGTGTGCATATATATGTAAATTTTATGATTGTCATTTTAAGGTTACGAGATTAGTTAGTTAAACACTAAATGCTTTAACCATATGTAATGCATTAAGACTAGAACTTAATCAAACCATACTACATCAAGTTAACCTTATATCAAAAACTAAAACCAAACAAATATCAAACACTTAACACTAACTAAAACATAATCTTAACCCTAATACCAATTCATTAGGATACTAACTAAACCGATTAAGCACCTAAATCATTAACTAATCCTAGCTCAATGATTAAGTAAGTCATTAACACCAAACTACCACCTAGCCATCCCTTAACACTAACCCTTGCTCCAAATCCACCACCTAGCATTACATGTGTAAGGCACCGTTCCCGGGACGCTCACAGCTCGTCAATTATCGCACATAAAACATATATTTTCATTAACGTAAAAAATCATTGCAGCGGAAACATTTAAACATCCATTTCATTATAATCACTTTGCAAAATAATACATTGTAGACCGGTTAAAAAACATCCTAATTTGCATTAGGTCACAAAAACGTCATATTTCTATCGAATGGATGCCATAAAAAAATTCCAAGTACCTGCCCCGTGCCATCCTCAGCAATGCTCACCTGCTAACTGGAAAATGCATAAAAAGTCAGCGTTGCTGAGTGAGTTCTAGTTTTATAAAAACATTGCATTACCTTCCATTCATTAAAAATTTTCATTACTATCACACGTGATCACACATCGTACATACATCAAGGTAATAATTATTATCTTCATCATCGCTCGTTTAGTACATTTCCCACATTCTCACATATCGCACATATCGCACGTATGGAGTGGTCACTAGGACAGACTCCCCCTATGTGTGTGAAATCTTATGGGTTCGCCAAGATTGCACGTTGTACAACACAATAATTAGGAAATCGCACGTTATTGGAGAAGTCACCAAGACTGTACTCTTACTGTGTGTATGAACCCTTATGAGTTAGCCAAAATCACACGTTGTAATCACACACAAGGTAACAACTCTCAATGAGTTGTAAAACTCCCTTCAGTTGCTTGCAATGCTTTTCATTCGTTCATTCATTATGTTCCACTTTCATTATCTTAAATCTTTCACTTCGTTAAGATAATACTTTACGTTCATTAACAATATCACACCACGTAAAGTCATATCGTACATATGTAATAAGGAACATAATATAATACATAAGCATAACATCATCATGCAATCATACATAACCGTCATACATCATCATCACACATCAATCATACATCATCATTCATGACCATCACGACCTCAAAAAATCAACTTACATAGCCCCCGGGAACCTCCCAAGTCAAGGTCTACATCTACCCATTTCTCTCAAATCAGAAAAATATAAACTGTCTTCATCCGCATTAGTATGTTGTTCATCCGCATTAACTTGTTGTTTATCCACATTAACATGGTGTTCATCCGCATTAACTTGTTATTCATCCTCATTAACTTGTTATTCAACCGCATTAACTTTAGTCGCATGGCCATCCAGGCGCATGAGGACATTTTAGGCGCATGAGCCCTATTTGGGCGCATGAAGTTTCGGGCGTATGGGTACACTTAGTCAAATTCTAAAACTTAGGCGCATGAGCCCTATTTGGGCGCGTGAGCAGCCTCATTCGCACCTAAAGATCAGATTTCAGTCTCCAAATATCACCTATCATGTTCTAAGCTTAAATCTTACATTCTAAGCCATAGAAACACAACCATAACATCATAAAACCAATACATAGCCCAAAATCAACCCCACCACATCATACACACAAATATACACCACGGGTATAAATTCCATTTTAATAAAAATATTCATATGCATTTCCAGCCCCAAGAAATTTAAAACAAGTAAAAAGGGGGTTCGAGAACTCACCTTAGCAGCTCTTTGGTAAGATTTCTTCAAACCCGTTTGCAAATCGAGTTGAAACACCTAAAACCCACCAAACACACACCCAAACAACATATAACACGTATGAGCAAATACCGCGAGGCCTAAACCGGCTAAAAACACCATAAACACATGAATTCTTACCTTGAATTCGATCTTTTTCTTCCTGGTCTTCTAAATCCCGAAAGCTTTCTACTCCTCTTCGCTTTCTCTCTCTAAAATCCAAATGATATGTGATGTGTGTGACATATGAGCGGCCATACCATCTTTATCACCAACTTTTAAACCTTTTTATCCTTTTGACACTTTTTACCTCTTAACTTGGGTAATATATCTTTTCTTTCTTTTTCTTCACTTTATTCTTTTGTTTGAGTCTTAAAAAAAATACTGGGTGTTACAACATGACACAAAATACATTTAGAAATCTTCCACCTATCCTCCTAATAGCCAACTAATATAACCTATAATCACCACATCATCGTCCTAACCCTAGAGTTAATCATGACAACTCCACCTTCATCCCCACGTTTCAGTCCATGGAGCCATAATTGCAAACCATCACAACCGCTACTATCCTCACACCTTTTGACACAACTCTTGGTTCTCAAGCCATCTCCACCCTCACCCTCAAACTCTTGATTCTCACATCATACAATCAACACCATCACCACCTTTGTTCACTACCAACAAGTTGTGATCAAGCATCAAGAACTATCACTTCAACTGGGCTCTTAAGGAATCGAGCCAAACCATTCTCTTAGTTATCTTCGTAAACAAGGTTAGATTTCCAAAACCTATAACTAAGAAGCTTTAAGAGTTAATATGAGTTTAAATAAACACATATAAACTAACTCTTGAAAGTTACATCATCAAGAATATTCATAAGAAATCACAAACACTTGATTTTATTCGAAAACCAGTAAGAAATGGGGATTCAAAACTAAAAACTTCAAAGTTTTATATAAACCAAGGGTTTAAACAAAAGATTACAAATAAGAAGGTTAAAACCTAGATGTTCTTTATGAATTAGATTAAAATACCTAAATGACTGTAATTGTGGGAATAAAATTATGAAATTATTAAGAAATGTTAGAAATAGTAATCTGTAAATTTTAATGTAATAATAATGGATAGATTAATTTATATTATTATTTTAATGAAATGAAAGGAAATTACCATCAGGACCGTGTACGTACGGAATACTAACTGATTCTGTGTGAGACCAGATCAAATAGTGTGGAATCCTATTTGATTGGCGGTCCAATCAGTGGGAACATTAACCCAATCGATATAAGAATAGACTAAGCATTAAGAACGAGTAGGAATCGATCAAGAACGGACTTTGAAGTTGGATTGGCTGTCTTGGACGTTTTGGACGGCTAGGGTTATGTGTGTTATCGAAAGTTTTCGAATTCTTTATTTTACCACGAATTAGGTGGTATTATAGGTTAGTGGTTTCCATTCATACAACTGAACCATTAGCATGGTTCAGTCATGTGACTGATCATGCGATTGATTCATACGCACGATTGAAGGTTCAGTCGTGCGACTGCGTCAATCTTATGTCTCCATTATACGACTGATCTAGTCTCCTGGTTCAGTCATGCGACTGGTCCTTAAGCATGTTGTATTCATGTGTATAGTCCATAAGTACGGGCCATTAGCATGAATACTCAACACATTACTCAATCATTATTGACTTAGAATTGTGTACAACAACCTCAAACCTATATAAGAAGTCATACATATGAATTAAAGTTAAATAAACATCAAATCATATATCATATTTTATTACTTCATTACATTATATATATGTAAGAAATAAAACACTTTTACACTTATGCACATAAAATAGGTACATATGTATCTACAAACTCCCCCTTGGACCTAGTTTACTCTATCGTCAAACATTCTTCACGTGTTCTTGGAACTTCTTGTACTTCTCTTCTCTTGTGACTCCTACATGTATGTCGAAAGCAAAGCAAAGTCTTATAACATGTTGAAATTGAAGAGATTGTACAATATCTCGCGTGTCATAGAACAGTGGCCACTTGTATAAAGTATAGACATCTTCAGCCAATAAGTTAGTGAGCCACACAGGGTCAAATACCATAATTCTCTTTATTTTTCCATCTCTGTTCAAAACTATGACCGTTTCCCCTGTCCGCAGGTCATAATACAACCATTTGAAGTGTGGAATGAAGTCCTGAGGCATTTCCCGTAAGGCAATCTTGGACATTATGCGCGGAGGACTCCACTTCAGCACTACTTTAGGCTTTTCAGATATAGGTCCACTTTAGACTTATGAATGAACCTCTTCGGTTGTTGAGGTCTGAAGTTTACCCATTTGGTGTGGTATTCCTTCTTCAATGCAGCCTCAAACCAACCTGACATCTTTCTTGGATTAGCATACATCTGATCTAAACATGACAGTCGGCTGAGCTCAAAACCAGGGAGAGTTTTCAGATCATGAGGATATCTGAAGTACTCAATCCCCTTTTCCCTTTTCACAGCATATATGTCCAAATCTTCAAAATATGCCCATGTTATTATCTTGCCTGACACTTTCTGATGTCGTTTGACTCTATAAAGCTTTGTGTAGGCATTTTTCTTTTGTGGTGCGCATTGGGCTTTCATCTCTCCAAAACAAGCTACCCATTCAGCTTTCTTGATATCAACATTAGCATCTGAAGCTTAGGATTGCTTTTATCTTTTCCTTTCTCTTTTCCATCTCTTCTAGCATCTCAAATGTAGCACTGCTAAAAGTTATACCCAAGTTAAGGATAACATTACCTTCGTGGTCAGTGTACTCTGGATAATGCTCTGCTGTGACATCTTCGATCACAATCTCATCTACATTGTTCAGCTCATCATCACTCGCGACATCAACTTCTGGAGCATCTTTGACAAGCTCGTCAGGATTCAGTCTGAATATTTCAGCGAGCTGCTCGTCTGTTAGATCATGTACAATCTCTCCTTCCTCTGGGGTGTAGCTTACCGATCTTCTAACAATCCCTTGCAAGTCAAGAATCATGGTAAGCTGAGTCTTAACTTGCTAAATGGAGCAACGTCATTTTCATTTATATGTTGATCTTCATCTGTTTGCTAAACATTAAGCATATCACACATAAATCATTAATCAAGACATTTACACATCAATAATCATTAATTACATTAATGTAATATATAATGCAAGTACAAACGTTTTAAATACAAAGACATCTAATCATTAGTTTTGTCTTGATCTGTCGTCTCTTCAGCTGGAGGGGTTGAGGACGAGGCTCTTTGATCTTGGGATCACTTTGTGCGCCTCTCCTGCGCTTGAGTGGAAGTTGATGCAGCAGCATCACCTTCTTGATCATCATCATCCTCTATATCTTTACCACTCGGTCCTCTTTCATCAACATCTTCTTCTTCATCAGATTCATCTTCATCATCATCATCATGATCATCATCATCATCACCATCCTTAATCTTTAACGGCCCACTCTTTGACCCCTTAAGCTTTAGCAAGATCTTCTTATTCTTCTTCTTAAGTTTGTCAATACGCTTCACCGATGCAACACCAGCTCATTTTGACTTGTCAGTGCTTGGTGGGCTCGGCCTAACGCTCACTCGCACTGAGCGTTTTTCTCACTCAGCTGCATGATCTGCTTTGCTTGACCAACATTCTTCGCCATCAGCTGATTGATCTAAGGGGCCCTCCGATCATCAATAGCAATAAGCTTTAGCACCATCCGGTTCAGGTTTGCTAGGTGCTCCTCTAACCCAACCATGGGTATAGTGAATCCTGGGGTAATTGTGGATTGGGTGGAGGGACCAGCCTAGTAAGTAGTTGTGGTAGTGGTGGATGTGGTGAAGATGGGAGGAGGTGTGGGAATGGATAGTGGTGGAGTGGTTGTGATAGTGGTGGTGGTAGGAGATGTGGTAGTGGTGATGGCTTGAGTGGTGGCTGTAGTAGTGGTGGTAGGAGATATGGTAGTGGTGGTGGCTGTGGCAGTAGGGGTGGCTGTGGCAGTAGCAGCAGAAGAAGATGTGATCAAAGTAAACCTTGGCCTCGTACCCTTCTTGCCATGGGGATGGACCATTCTTTGTTTTCCTTGAGCCCTTGGAGACAGAAGCTCCCCCTGAGCTATGTGGCTGGTCTGGGGTGTAAGAAGGATCACTTACATCTGTAGCAACACCCTTTGACCCAGCCTGGCGTCCTCCAACCGCCTCCTTCCCTCTATCAGTGGCGACAACACAACTACCAACTATCCTCACCAGTGGCTCCTCATCAGTTTCTTCCTCTTTGTCAAGAAGTAAGTTTTGGTGAAAGCCAACCTTCTTTGTTCCACAAGGTGCCTCACCACCCTGACCATCATCATGGTCATCATCATCAGCGTCTTCTTCGTCGACGGTAGCTCAAAACGCTCAATATCTGAGTGACTATCATCATGATGTCACTTCTTGTGAGAGGGTGCCACATACTCTTCCCTAGCCAAATGACCAAACAGTCTCCTTACTGGGGGCTTCACCTGCTTTCCTCGGTAGACCTTCATCCTACCCAACGTAGTATCATCCATCATCTCAAGAACTACAACATCCTCCCTCTCCTTTGTAGCATAGGAAGCTTCTCGTCAATAATCATCTATAGAAAACATGGGTACATAGAAAAACCTTCCTTTCCCTTGGCTTTCAAGTTCTCAATCATGTAAGAGAATATCATGGTGAGAAACTGAACGGGTGGTTCAGAACCAGAGCAACATATGCGTTCTGGATTTGATCTAACATCTCGTCAAACCCTCCCCTCCTAGACGCTATGCACTTCAGGATGACATGGGCTAAGTACTTAAACTAGGGGCACAGGTTGCTCTTGTTGAGCACACCTGCGTTGATATCCCAGTGTACTTCATCCGTAGAAAGCATCCCCAAACAGTTAGGGGATGTAACTTGGTTGGGTAAGTACCATCATCACCTAGATCCAAAACTCTTCTAAGATCGTCTTCTGTGATCTCTATCTCCTGCCCGAAGATAGATCTCCTAATGCAGTGAGGCTCAACAGATCGCTCAACTGAAGCACCTTCCTAGAAGGCCTGTTGTATAGACCTGTAGGATGTGCAAGGAGCAGAGATAGCCTTATAGATCCTCAACCTACGTAGAAAGGCTATAATCCCAGTGAACTCAGCGACGTTCCTGGAAGTAGCATCGAGATGAGCACATATATTGTGCTTGGTGCTCATTGTCCATCTGTTAGCCATGTTGCTACAAAACAATAAACATATGCGTTAGCTTTATGCATAACAGAAGGTATCTGGAACTAAGCTGTTTTGATCATACTACTTTAGTCGTGTGACTAAACCATACGAGTGAGTTTTAGTCGTACGATTGAGTTCAGTCGTACCATTGAGCCTGCGGCTGAGTTCAGTCGTGCGATTGAGCTTAGACGTATGCAATAGTATGCGGTTGAGTCATTCGTGTGACTGAACCCATAAGCATGATTCATACGTCTAATTAAGTCATTTGCCTAGCTCAATCATGGGACTGGGGTTCATTAGCATGACCATTCGTATCCTACACTGTTGAACACCCTAGAATTGAATCTTTGTCAAAACTTGATATTAGCTTTCGTGTTTAGACGCATTAGACTCGCAAAGACTCGAAATAACACTTAATGTCCTTTAAATCAACATTTATGTCCAGTTAAGTGGTCTATATTAGGGTTTTAGTCTCAGTTCTAGGTTTTATCCCAATCAGCCTTTAAGGATCCTATTAAGTTGTTCATTTGGATTGATTGCAGTCGCCCAGTACCTATAGATGATTCGAATAACTGTTAGAAACACAGATCATTAGGTAAGAACAGGCAAATGAAATTTGGGCAGAGTATGTTTGTATGAGCGATTTCAAAGGACTTGAAGGGTGGTAAGGTTACAATCAACTGACCCCCTTATTTATACTATTTTAAGTTTCAGTCGTGCGACTGGACCCATACTTATGCTTCAGTCGTGCGACTGAGCCCATATTCATGCTTTAGTTGTGCGAATGGGGTTCAGTCATGTGACTGACTCATACTCCTTCATCCATTCGTATGATTGGTTCAGTCTTGTAGTCCAATCACATAGTTGTCCCATACTCATGGTCCAATCGTGTGATTGGGTCATACTTATAGTTCAATAGTGTGATTGGCTCATACTTATGATTCAATCGTACGATTGGCTCATACTCATGAGTTTGACCTCATACACTTTCAAACCTTTAAAATTTTAACCTTTGATAAACATTATGACCTTTTAACACCATTTGATCACCTCAGACGTGATCTTTTTAGTTTGGAACCGATTGATCACCTCATACGTGATCCTTTTAACTTAAAACTGATTGTGATTCACAGATTACACCCAGTTCTATAGTCTGATGTCTACACTACAAAACGACTCAAAAATAGAAAACAACTTTGAAATTTAAAAGAAAACAAGACATATTTTTTTGTTGTTTTGGGTTTGAGCAAGACAGCTTCAAGTTAATTTGATCATTTCTGGAATGATTCATTATGGAATCATACAGGTATATCAGAATCGTTTGTGAACCACTTTTTAATATGCACTTTGATGCGAGATTCTTGTTTTGTCTGAGAGTCAATAGCACTTTCAAGAAATCATACTAGAGCTATAAGATGCACACAATGATTTTGACTTTCAATAATTGCAGCCACGATGATTATCCATATGTTTGTCCACTTAAATCCATACACAGATTTTTGACTTATATTGGTGATGAATTAGGTTTAATTATTTCAACAAGCATTTGTAGATCTCACACTTATATGGTAATCAACATTCCTCAGGATATTTTTTGAGCGGTCTACGGGTATTTGACAAGAAGAAACTATTCTAAGAGCTTTCAAAAAGATGTCAAGCCTCAGGTCAGTGCCATCGCACAACAGAGAGGCGCAAACAAAATGAATTCTAGAATATTTAGGTTATGCTTATCCTCAGGTCAGTGCCACTGCACAACAGAGAAGCACACAACCTATCTTCTTGTTAGAGCATTTATTTTCTTTTGCACACAACACACCAATAACATCAGTCATTAGCTTGATTGCTTTTAGCAGTTTTACATATGCTTTTGCTCATATTTCTTGTCATCTACACATATTTCTGGCATTTATTTTGCTCGTCACCCCTTATTAGAGATGTGTTGATTGTGTTAACCAGGGATAAGATGAGAACCCACACAAGTTGAATAAGTTAGTTTGAATTTTAATTCACCAATGAAGTCTACTCATCTATATGTTGAATCTACTGACACATCATATAATGAACTAGCAACCTCTAGGTCTACTTTCTCTATGTTATCTCAGTAGCAGACTAGTTTAACTATCATTTTTCTTTAGTTGTGCTTAGACTTCTCAGACTTGTACTTTGAATTTCGCATTTTGAGAATTAGTTTTGAAGTCCCAACCAATATGTTCACTGTGTACTATCATTTTTCATAAGCTTTTAATCAAAATTACAGATTTGATTTCACTTCTTTTAGCTAAACTGCCCACCCCCTCATTTTTTTGAGTAAATAAATACTACAACTAATTTAAATACTAAGCTGAAACTATTCTAACCCTAAAATTCTAAAAACAAAAATATTTTTGTGTTTTTGGATTTTAATAGACAGGAAAATAAAATAAATTAAGATAAAAGAGAATAAGACAAACTAGTCGGACTACGAACTTTCTTCTTCTTGAATCACATCACTTTTCTCTTTCATTCCATTAACCTCTAAAAGATATAGAAACCTCGGATTGTCAAATGCTTTTGTGTAGAGGTCGACACGTTGAAAATCAGTATTAATTTTAACAACATTGATTAATTGCTTTTCAAAACAATCAAGTATAAAGTGATATTTAAGACCGATATGTTTAGTCTTAGGATGTTGGACTGGATTTTTGGTTACAGCAATTGCAGTAGAATTATCAACAAAAATAGGAGTGTTAGAAAATTACAAACCGTAGTCGCTCATTTGCTGTTGAATCCAAATGATTTGCGAGCAGCAACTTGCAGCAGCAACGTATTCAGCTTCACATGTTGACAGAGCAACCGAGGTTTGCTTCTTACACTGTCAGGTGACCAACCGTCAACCAAAGAACTGACATCCCGCTGATGTTGACTTGTAATTCATCTTGCAACCACCGTAGTCTGAGTCACTATATGCTGTAAGCTCAACGTCATCATCACGAGGATACCACAACCCAAGTGTTGGAGTACCCTTCAAATAATGAAAATCCTTTTAACCCCGATGAGATGATTTACTTTTGGTTTTGCCTGATATCTGGATCAAAGACACGTGGCGTACATGATATCAAGATGCGAGGCTGTGAGATACATGAGAGATCCAATCATTCCTCTGTACATGGTGGCATCAACCAGATCACCATTTCCGTTGGGTTCCACATCATGATTTGTGGCAAGGCGAGTTCTAGCTGCTGAACCATTCACCATGTCGAATCGACTGAGGATATCTCCTACATATTTGGTTTGATGCAGGAAGATTTCCTTTGGTGTCTGGTCCACCTATAAGCCAAGGAAGAACTTCATCTCCCCCATGGCACTCATCTAAACTTTGTTTTCATTACAGATTCGAATTCTTTATATAATTCTTTGTTTTTGGACCAAAGATTATGTCATCCACATATATCTGTACTAGTAGTAAATCTCCATCCTTTTCTTTGATGAACAATGTACAATCAATAACTCCTTTGTGAAAACCATGTTTCATAAGATGAGTTGAGAGTTTCTCATACCAGGATCTAGGGCTTGATGGAGCCCGTAAAGAGCCTTGTCCAGCTTGTAAACTCTATCCCAATGATAAGGATCTTCAAATCCTTCAGGTTGACTGACATAAACCGTTTCACGGATTTCACCATGAAGGAATGCACTCTTCACATCTAGTTGATAAACTTTAATCTTCATGTAGGATGCATAGGCTAGAAATATACGTATTGCTTCCATCCTTGCGACTGGTGCAAACACTTCATTGTAATCTATCCCTTAGACTTGTCAAAATCCTTGAACTATAAGTCGAGTCTTATTCTTGATTATGACCCTTGGTCATCTTTCTTGCACTTCAGCACCCATTCAGTGCCAATCACCTTAGCACATTTTGGTCTGTCCACAAGGGTCCAAACTCCTAACTTCTTAAACTATAGGAGTTCTTCTTGCATCGTAATGATGCATGCCTTATCGTGTAAGGCTTCACTCACATATTTTGGCTCAAATTGAGACCCAAAACATCGATATGCACCATTGTGAAGATATCCTTTTTCCATGAATGAGGCATAATAAGCTGAGTATAGCTGGTTTCTTGTCTGTACTCCTGATCGAACATCCCCAATGATGTTGTCCAAGGGATGATAAACATTTAGCCAAGATCCAGGAGTGGTGGGAACAACTACCTCATTATCCAGATTGTGAAACCCAGGTTCAGGATCTGTAGCTGTTAGAGTATGAGGTTCCGAAGTGTTAGAGGTATCCGGATTTGATGCTTGTGTACTTTCATTTGAGGGAACCTGTTCCTCTTGGTTCACATTGGCAGTCTCAACTGCTTCACCATCAGAAGAAGAATTACTTACTTCAGGTCTCCCCCTGAAAGGCTAGAAGTATCATCTAATAGACCGGTTGATATCAAGTCTGGTGGAGGAGTGTTTTGAACATCATACATCATTCTTGCAGAAAGCTCGTCATCAGTAGGAGAAGGTGGCAGATTGAAGAATTTAAAGAATCTATCATAGTCGAAGAAGAATGAGGGTCCTTCTCAAGCAGGGGGTGTGTATCTTTGAACGTCAACATTGCACCACAGTTCTACCTGACCCGTAGAGTTGTTGTAAACTCTCTTGGCTGGTATGTTGTATCCGAGAAAGATACCTTCTTCTGCCTTCTCACTGAACTTTCCAGTCTGAGTCTTCTTCAACAACGTGCACAGTGTGCCAAATGGTTCAAGATACTCTAGGTTCGATTTACGGCGTTGGAGGAGCTCATAACATTTTTTCCCATGTCGTTTGACCACTAAGACTCGATTGAGCGTGTAAAAAGCATTAGCCATTGCTTCATTCCAGAATTGAATAGGCAGTTTCGAGTTGGCTAGCATTGTCCTGTCTGTCTCAATCAAGCTCCTATTTTTCCTTCCAGCTACATAGTTCATTTATGGAGTGTAGGCAGAGGTGAATTGATGAACAATTCCTCTTTCTCTACAGTATGCCTCCATCCACTGATTCTTGAACTCTGTGTCATTGTCTGATCGAATCTGCCTTACTTTCAGCTTGTAGAGTGATTCCAATGTAGTTACCAGATGTTTGAATGATTCAAAAGTTTCTGATTTGGCTTTCAAAAACATTACCCAAGAGAATCTTGAGTAATCATCTATTACTACAACGCAATACAGATCTCCAGCAATGCTCTTTGTGCTGACAAGGCCAAACATTCTATTAGAAGCTCGAAAGGCATATCAATAGAATTAACTTTCTTTGCCTTGTGAGCTTTCTTGGTCTGTTTCCCTTTCTTACATGCTGTAGAAGTTTGGAAGCTGGAAGTTCTTGACATTTACAACATTCACTAAATCATTCTAAACCGAATGATTCATCTTCCTAGGATTGATGTTGTTAGGATCATGTACTCGACGAATACTAAAGGATTTATGAGTGTACCGAATCAAATAGTGCGGAATCCTATTTGATTGGCGATCCAATCCATGAGAATGCAAGTAGAATCAATTAAAGATTGAATCTAAGTGTTAAGAACTATTAGCAATTGATCTACTGCGATCTATGAAGTTGAAACAGGTTGCTAGAGGTCTCTGGACGGCTAGGGTATGTGTAGGTATTGAATTGTTCAAAGTGTCTTGTTATTCCACGAATTAAGTGGTATTTATAGGTTAGGGTTTATCAATCCTGCGACTGGACCATTATCATGGTTCATTCGTGCGATTGAGTCACGCAGTTGATCCATTCGCACGATTGAGTTTTCAGTCGTGCGACTGAGTCAATCTCATGCTACAATCATGCGACTGATCCAGTCTCCTGGTTCATTCGTACGACTGTTCATTAGCATGAACTTGTTCATGCGTATGGTCCATTAGCATGGCCAATCGCATGAGAACTTCATATGATTAAGTTTGAATATGTTACACAATCATTATTTGACTTTGATCTATTCAAACAACCACAAACCTATATAATTAGTTCAATAAGCATAACCTACTAATCAATGAAATAATAAAAATTATAAGCACAACCACACATTGTATTTAATTAAGTACCCATTCAATTAAATATGTGTAAGACAATAAAGACATTTTACATTAAGTTCAAAAACTAGGGACACATGTATCTACAAACTCCCCCTTGGACCTAGTTTCATCTAATGTCTTACATCTTTCAAAAGCTCCTCATACTTCTTGTACTTCTCTTCTCTTGTGACTCCTGCATGTATTTCAAAAGCAAAACAGAGTCGTATCACATTCTGAAATTTATAGAGCTTGTACAATATCTTGTGAGTCATAGAACAGTGACTACTTGTATAATGTATAGACACCATCAGCAGACAAATTAGTAAGCCACATCGGGTCAAACACCCTGATAGTTTGCATACTACCATTCTTGTTCAACACTATGACGCCTCTCCAGTTCTCCAATCATGGTACCACCATTTGAGGTGTGGAGTGAATCCTGTGGCATTTCCCGTAGAAGGATCTTAGACATTATGCACGGAGGACTCCACTTCAGCACTATTTTCGGTTTTCTAGTTATGGCATCAACATCAGATCGTCTGATATAACTTGTTGGTTGTTGAGGTTGAATTTGATCCATCTGGTGTGGTACTCTCTCTTTAGAGCTACTTCAAACGAGCCTGACATCTTACGAGGTCAGTGTATAGCAATTTCAACTTTGCAAACCGGTTAAGCTCAAAACCAGGAAGAGTCTTCAGACCTTGTGGGAACCTGAAGTACTTAATCCCCTTCTCATGTTTAACTGCATAAACATTGAGATCTTCAAAATATACCCACGCTATGATTTTGCCCGACACCTTGTGATGTTTCTTCACTTTGTAAAGCTTGGTGTAGACAGTTGACATTGGAGCATTGCGTTGGGCTCTTATTTCTTCAAAGCATGCAGTCCATTCGGCCTTTCTGATATTTACGCCGAGTTCTGAGGCTTGGGCCTTGTCTTCTGTCTTTTCAGACTTTTGTTCCATTTTATCCAAAGTCTCAAAAGTTTCACTGACAAGAGTGTCGCCCAGATTGGGAACGACATTAACCTTATTGTCAGTGTACTCTGGATAATGTTGATCCGTGACATCTTCAATCTCGATCTGTTTCCACATGGACTGTAGGAGCATCTTTCACGATCTCGTCAGGATCGAGTCAGAACATTTCAGCGAGTTGCTCGTCGGTGAGATCATGAATTATCTCTCCTTCTTTAGGAGTGTAATTCACCGATCTCCTGACTATCCTTTGCAGGTCAAGAATCATTATGAGTAGAGTCTTGATCTGTTGGAGGGGAGCAACATCATATTCATCTTCTTGAAAATTTGGATCTGCTTGATTTAAAACATGTAACACATCAACCATTAGTCAACAATCAAAGCAGTAAACATCAATAATAAACATAAACATTAATTACATTAATTTGATACAATATTCAAATACACATGATTTTAAATAACATAAACAACTATGCATTACTCTTGTCTAGAATCATGTGCTCCTCTTTTGACGGGGCTGAAGTAGAGGCACCTTTGTCTCTAGCTCTCTTGGTCCTCCTTTCACTTGCTGATGTGGCACCCGTAGCAGAAGTATCTCCTTCTCCTTCATCATCATCATCACCTGCATCATCACTTCCCTCTGTATCATCACCATGATCATCATCATCTACATCATCATCATCACTATCATCATCATCTCCATCACCTTCTCAGATTTTTAGAGGCTCATCTTTGGATCCTTTCAGTCTCAGCATAAGCTTCTTGTTCTGGGCCTCTAAATCCTATATCCTCTATACTGAGGATGTATGCATCTCTCTCAGCTCTGTGATCTCTTGGCTCTGAGCTTCAATCCTCTGAATGGATGAGGCATGTGTCTCACGCAGCTCCTCAATCTGTTGGCTCTAAGCCTCGATCCTTTGGGCTTAGGAGACATTGAGCTCCATCAGCTGATTAAGCTGAGAGGCTCTTTGTTCATCTGTCACCAGCAGCTTCAGCACTAACCGGTTAAGGTTAGCCAGCTGCTCCTCCAACCCGACAGATGGGTAAGAGGATCCAAAAACAGGTGGGACTTATGATGAGGTCACTGCTCTGTGAGTGGTGGTGGTGGTAGTGGATGTAGATAATATTAGGGTTGGTATAGATATGGGTGGCTGTGGAAGAGCTGTAGTGGTGGTGGATGGGAAGTGGGTAACTGGTGGAGTTGTGGTAGGTAAAGTGGTAGTAGGTGGAATGGTGGTAGTGGTGGTAGTAGGTGGAGTGGTGGTAGTGGTGGTAGTAGGTGGAGTGGTGGTAGTGGTGGTAGTAGGTGGAGTGGTGGTAGTGGTGGTAGTAGGTGGAGTGGTGGTAGTGGTGGTGGTGATAAACGTCATCCTCCTCCTCTTATTCTGCATCCCGTGGGGCTGAGCCATCCGTTTCTTCCTCGAGCCCCTCGAGGTGGATGCTCCCCCTGGGACGTTGGGCTGATCTAGGGTGTAGGTTGGATCAGTCATAGTCTCCCTAAACCCTCCTGGGCGTACACCAGCCGCCCTAATCCTTTCCATCTTAAAAGCCTTCCTTCTTGCTTGCTTCCGAGAAGGCTCGGTGGCAACCACCTTGCTGCCCACCGTTCGAGTCAACGGCTCTTCATCCGACTCCTCCTCCTCATCAGGTTGTAAGTCCTTATGGAAACCTACTGCCTCTGTCCCACCTTGGGTGGATGCTGGAGATGCTATATCAGCAGTGGGGGCCCTCAATTGAGTGGGCCCTGCATCTCCACCATCACAGCTATCATCGTCGTCGGAATCATCGTCCGGGAGCACAAGTTGCTCAATATCAGAATCACTGTCTGTGTGGCGCCATTTACGCCTACCTGGCGCCACGTAATCAACCTTGGCCAGATGCCCGAATAGTCTCTTTACAGGGGGCTTGACTTGCTTCCCCCTGTAGAGCTTCATGCGGCCCAAGGTCGTATCATCCATAATCTCCAATGCCACAGCATCGTGGCTTTCCTTGGGCAGAGAGGGCAGCTTCTCATCAATGATCATTTGGAGAAACCTAGGGTACATGCAAAACCCTCTTTACCCTTAGCCTTCAGATTCTCTATCAGATAAGAGAATATCATGCTCGAGAAGCTGAAAGGGTGGTTCAGAACCAGTGCCACGTAGGCATTTTTAATCTGGTCTGAAAGATCATCAAACCCACCCCTTCTCGAAGCCAAGAACTTAATGATGACATGTGCTAAGTACTTGTATTGGGGACATAGGTTGCTCTTGTTGAGCACACCTGCATTAATATCCCCAACGTACTTCATCCTTAAAAAGCACCCTCTCCCTATTAGAGGGTGAAGTCTGGTAAGGTGATCAACATCATCACCCAAAGTAAGGACACGTCGTATGTCCTCAACAGTGACCTCGACAGCCTGACAAAAATACTACTATAGATGCTGTATGGCTCATGTGTACGGTCAACCGATGCCCCCTCCCAGAAGGCCTGCTGAATAGACCTATGGGGAGTACATGGTGTGGATATAGCCCTATAGATCCTGGATCTCTTAAGGAATGCGATAATCCCCACAAACTCGGTACCATTCTGAGTAGTGGCATCTAAATGAGCACATATGTTGTGCTTGGGGTTGATGGACCTCCTATCAGCCATAGATCTATAATACACAACACATAGACGTTAGATCACCACATATCAAAAATCAATTCTAATTAGCTTGGTTGAATTTAGTCTGGTTCAATCATGCGATTGAACCATGCGACTATGTTCAGTAGGTTGACCTGGCATGCGACTTGGTTCAATCGGGTGACTGAGCAGGCGACTGAGTTCAATTAGGTGACTGAGCCTGCGATTGGTTCAGTCGGCCGACTGAGCTCATTCGTATTATCCATTCAGGCGATTGAGTCATTCAACCAGCTCAATCGTGCGATTGGAGTTAATCCCGGTGTCCAGTCACATGACCTACTATTTGGTCAACTGATATTCAAATTTAAACCAAATCTTGAAATTAGACGTCATGTATTGGTTCCTTAGACTCACAAACATTATACTAATAACCTAATAACCTTGATTTTAACATCTTGCATAATTTAGTTAGGTTATTTGTCCATTTTCAGTGTCGGTTCTTGTAAAGGCCGAGAATCACAAATTTGGGCTCAAATCAAACAAACTTCGGTTACACAACACTGCATTGTACTTGTATAACAAGTAGAACTCGTCAGAATGTCAAAATTAGGAGTGGAAATCGGTCAGAGAAAATTTTGGCAGAGTAATGGTACAATGTGCGATTTTAGGGCGATTAGGGGGTAATGAGGTTTTGCGATCGACTCTGGCCCTATTTATACCGAATCTTGTTTCAATTGGCGACTGGACCCATTCGCTCTATCCATTCGGGTGATTGGACCTTAGTCGTGCGATTGGTTCAGTCGATCATATTCAGTCGGCCGCTGGATTTCAGTCGGGCGACTAACTAATTCGCACAGCTCCATTCAGTTGACTGGCTCAATCTGATATGCCATTCGGGTGAATGGTTCATACTCATGTGCCATTCGGCTATCTAGTGCATGAGTATGGTCCATTCGTACGGTTGGTCCATACTCATGGTCTAGTCGTGCGATTGGATCATACTCATGATTTTGACTTTATGACCATTCCACACTTAATCCCTTTTAACTTGGAAAACATTTGATCACCTCAGACGTGATCCTTTTAAACAATTTGTCACATCAAACATGACTGATTTTACATTTGAAAACACGTGTGGTCACCTTAGATGTGACCCGTTTAGATGATTAACTCCCCTATTGAATTTCATGGCGTAGTCCGATATCTAACAAACTGAATTGATGAAATTTAAACAAAATAAAAGACTTAAACTGAAATACAAAACTAAAACTTGTTTTTGAGGTTGTGTGTGAGGTGTAAATCTTAAGATAGAAATCTAAAGGATTCGGTTCCTGAAAGGCAGCTTCAATTCATTTTGATTATAAATGGACCGATTCAAGTTGGAATTATACAGGTAAGTCAAATCATTTGGGACATGTTATCAACACCTTTTGATGCTTAATTCTTGTTTTTCATCTAGAGGTTAGCAAGTTTAGGAAATCATACTAGTACTATTAGATCTCCACATTGATTTGGACTTTCAAGAATTGTAGCCACGATGATTATCAGTATACTGGTCCTCTTAAATCCATACATAGACTTTTGACACAGATTGGTGGTAGTTTAAGGTTTGATTATTTCAACAAGCATTTGTGGATCCCACACTTATATGGTAATCAACATTCCTCAGGATATTTTTGAGCGGTCTCAGGGTAGTTTTCAAGAAGAAACTATTCTTTAAACTTTCAAAGAGAAGCCAAGCCTCAGGTTAGTGCCACCGCACAGCAGAGAGGCGGCAAACAACAATGAATTCTAGAATATATAGATTGTTTATCCTCAGGTCAGTGCCACCACACAGCAGAGAGGCACATAACCTATCTTCTTGTTTGAGCAAGTTTAATCTTTTTGCACAGATCTCACTAACAACATAGGTTATTAGTTTGATTGCTTTTGCATTTTTTCATGTGCTTTTGCTCATATTTTGGTCTTACGCTCACATTTGTGGTGTTTATTCTGCTCGTCACCCCTTATTGAAATTTTGTTAACCAGGGATAAGATGATAACCCACAGCTTGTTGAACAACTTAGTTTGTTCTTAAGATCATCAACAAGGTCTAATCATCTATTATGTTGAATCTACCGACATATCATCTGTGGTCTAGCAACTTCTAGGTCTACTTTCTTTGTGTTACCTTAGTAGTAGCTAGTTTTACTATCATTTTTCCTTTTATATTGCTCAGACTACACAGACTTATACTTTGAACTTCACATCTTATTCAATTTAAACATTTTAAGTCCCAATTGTTTAATCCTGTGTACTATCATATACCAAAGTCATTGAATCGGTATCACAGATACGATCTAGTTTCTATCAGCTAGCCTCTCCTCCTCCCTCATTTTTTTAATAATGTTTCTAACTAAACCTATTCTCCCCCTAAAATTCTAAAACCGTAACCAATTTACGCTTTTTAGGATTTTAATAGGCGACGAAATAACACCAATTTAATTAATCTACTTAAAATTAAACAAATAAATAAAGAAAATAAAAATAAAAGAAATATGGACTATACGCATCGGATTACACATGGTCATCTTCAGGAATTGCATCACTTTTCTTTTTAACCCCATTGACCTCTAACATATATAGAAAACATGGTTTATCAAAAGCCTTTGTATAGAGGTCAGCGCGTTGAAAATCAGTATTTATTTTAATCACATCGATTAGGTTCTTCTCAAAACAATCATGTATATAGTGATATTTTATGCCGATGTGTTTGGTCTTAGGATGTTGGATCCCATTTTTAGTTACTGCAATTACAACAAAGTTATCAACAAAAATAGGAGTAGAAGAGAAATTCAAACCATAGTCCCGCATTTGCTGTTGAATCCATATGATTAGTGAACAGCAACTTGTAGCAGCAACGTATTCGGCTTCACAGGTTGACAAAGCAACCGAGATCTGCTTCTTACACTGCTAGGTCACTAATCTTATCCCAAAGAATTGACATCCCGCTGATGTAGACTTGTAGTTCATCTCGCAACCACCGTAATCCGAGTCACTGTACACTGTTAGCTCGAAGTCATCGTCATGAGGATACCACAACCCAAGTGTAGGAGTACCGTTCAGATAACGAAAGATTCTTTTGACCCCTATCAGATGGTTTACTTTTGGCTTTGCCTGATATCTTGAACATAAACATGTCGCATACGTGATATCAGGTCTTGAGGCAGTGAGGTACATGAGTGATCCAATCATTCCTCGGTACATGGTGGTATCGACCAGATCACCATTCTCGTCGGGTGCTACATCATGGTTTGTAGCAAGTGGAGTCCCAACAGTGGGCGCATTCTTTATGTCAAACCGATTGAGAATATCTCCTACATACTTGGTCTAATGTAGGAAAATCCCTTTTGGTGTCTGATCCAACTGTAACCCAAGAAAGAATTTCATCTCTCCCATGGCACTCATTTCAAACTCAGCCTTCATTACTGCTTCAAACTTTTTACATAGATCTTCGTTCTGGGAACCGAAGATTATATCATCGACAAAGATTTGGACAAATAGTAAATCTCCATCCTTTTCTTTGATGAATAGTGTACAGTCAATGACACCTCTATGAAAATCATTTTTCACAAGGTGAGTCGAGAGTTTCTCATACCAGGCTCTTGGAGCTTGATGAAGCCCATATAAAGCCTTGTTGAGTTTGTAAACTCTGTCCCAATGATATGAATCCTCAAATCCCTCAGGTTGACTGACGTACACTGTCTCTCGGATTTCACAATGAAGGAACGCACTCTTCACATCAAGTTGATAAACTTTAATCTTCATGTACGATGCATAGGCCAGGAAGATACGGATTGCTTCCATTCTTGCCACGGGTGCAAACACTTCATTGTAGTCTATGCCCTCAAATTGTCGAAATCCTTGAACAACAAAGTCGAACCTTGTTTCTGATGATCACGCCTTGATCATCTTTCTTGCATTTCAAGACCCATTTGGTGCCAATGACCTTAGCACATTTAGGTCTATCCACCAGAGTCCATACACCTAACTTTTTGAAAGGAATAAGTTCTTCTTGCATGGCACTCACCCATGCCTCATCATTTAGTGCTTCACTAACATACTTTGGCTCAAACTGAGACACAAAACAACGATACGCTTCATCGTGAAGATATCCCTTTTCCATCACTGAGGTATAATCAGCTAAGTACACTAATTTCTGGTCTGAACTCCTGATCTGACATCCCCAATCACATTATCGAAAGGATGATAGACATTTAGGCATGATCCAGGAGTGGTTGGAACAACTACCTCAGAATCAAGATTATGAACATTTGGTTTAGTATCTGAGGCAGTACGAGCCTGAGGTTCCGAAGACTCAGAGGCATCAATGTCAGATGTTTATGGACTTGCCGTAGGAGGATCCTGTTGTTCCTGAGTGGCCTGATTATTCTCCACATCTTCATCTTCAGAGGAAGAGTCACTTCCCTCGAGTGCTTCCCCTGAGTTGGTAGATGAATCACCTTATAAGCCGGATGATGTAGATTCCTGGATGGTGTGTTTAGAACATCAAACATCATCTTTGTTGCTAACTCATCATCAGACATGGAGAGTGGGATGTTAAAGGACTTGAAGAATCCATCATAGTCAAAAAAGAAGGTGGGTCCTTTTCCAGCAGTGGTGTGGTGTATCTCTAAACATCAACGTTACACCATACTTCTACTTGACCCGTTGAGTTGTTGTAAACTCTCTTGTTCGGTATGTTTACCCTAAAAAGATACCTTCATCAGCCTTCTCGCTGAATTTCCCTCCTGAGTTTTCTTCAGTATGGTGCACGGAGCGCCAAACGGCTTGAGATACTTTAGATTAGGTTTACGTTGTTGTAGTAACTCGTAACACGTCTTTCCATGGCGTTTAACGACCGGAACTCAATTTAGCGTATAACACGCATTTGCAACTACTTCATTCCAGAATTGGATAGGCAGTTTTGTGTCTACTAGCATCGTCCGTCCTGTCTCTATCAAGTTGCGATTCTTCCTTTCAGCAACGCCGTTCATATGAGGAATGTAGGCAGAAGTGAACTGATGCACAATTCCTTTTTCTGAGCGCACTTGTTGTACCTTCAACTTGTATAAGGACTCTAGAGTAGTTACTAATTCCCTGAATGACTCAAATGTTTCTGATTTGGATTTCCGAAACATAACCCAAGAGAATCTTGAGTAGTCATCAGTAACTACATAGCATTACAAGTCGCCCGCGATGCTTCTTGTACTGACTGGACCAAATAGATCCATGTATAGAAGTTCAAGAGGAAGTTCGATGGAATGAACTTTCTTTTCCTTATGAGACTTGTTCGTCTGTTTGCCCTTCTTGCACGCCACATAGAAATCTGGAAGTTGGAAGTTTTTAACGTTAACTCCTCTTACTAGATCATTCTGGATCAAGTGATTTAGCTTCCATGGATTAATGTGTCCCATTCTCGTATGCCAAGAGATGGATTCCTTCTCAGTAGCTTTTGACAAGAAGCACTAAACTTCATGATCCATTGTGGAGGCCTTTGATAGATCCAAGAGATAAAGGTCCTTATATCTTGAGGCAGACATTAAGACTTGATCCTCTAGAATCACATAGTTCTTTTTCAGGACATAGCACTTCTTGTTGTCAAATACTACCTTAAAACCTTTATCACACATTGAGAAACAGAAAGAAAGTTATTTTGAAGTTGTTGAACATAGTATACCTTGTTAAACTTCACTTCTGATTACCTACTTCCCCTTGAGCTGTGATGTACCCACCTTTGTTTCCAGCAACAAAACATGACCTCCTTTTATATGTTTGACGTTTGATAAGAGAGCCCTATTCCCTGTCATGTGCCTGGATGCTCCGCTATCTATAATCCACATGTTGGTTTCAACACTATAGCGAACACCCTGCACATTCAACTGAAAACATTAGTTCAGGTTAGGGACCCAAGCGTTTATCGGCTTGGGTGTCCCAGAGGCATCACACATCATAAATGTAACCCTTGACCGTTCGAGGGTGAGAGAAGCTCGGATGTCTTCTTGTTCTTATTATCAGACAATGAGGTTGATTTTTCCTTCCATAAGCTAGCTTTGTGTAAGGCTTGTTTGTGATAAATAGACGATTGGCTAATGTGTTGAACTTTAGGTTCACTATCCCTTTTAGGTGGTGTCATTGAGTTCCTCTTAAAAGAGCTAGGTTTTGGTTTCGGAAGTTCAACTTTCCTCCTCGGTCTTTGATAATAAGGACAATGAGACGCAATGTGTCCATACTCTCCATAGCTGTAGTATGATCTGCTTTCGACTTTACGATTTAACTATTTTCATGGAGATGTATGTGACACACGGGTGACCTTACTCTGTTTGGGTTTTGACTCTTCTTGTTTAGATGTTTTGTCTGGTTTAACAAAGTTAATTGCTTTAACATTTTTAACATCTCTTCCATTTTGTTTACCTGGACTTTGACATGAAACCCATGATTGGTTAACATTACTGGTCTTTTTAGATTCAGATTTGACTGTGGTTGACCCAGACTTAACCTTAACCTGTTCAAATTGTGTGTCCTGATTAACACAAGGCATTTTACCTTTTGCCTTTGAAGTGGCCTCCTTTTGTTTAGTACTAGATTCATTTGATTTACATGTGGAATCTAGATCACTTACAAGAGGAGTAGACACCATATGATCCTTGATTGGATTATTATTTATTGGTTACTTTTGGTATTCATCAAGATCTCATGTGGTGGTGGAAACACTTTATAACCGAATCCCTCTCCGTTGTTACGCTCTCTACTAAGTGTTGGACTATGTGTTAAGAGCTTGTCCAACTATGTAGTTTTTGCTTTAAGGAATTAACTTCTACTTCTAAATTGCCTTTTGTTTCTTAGTGTCCTCTAGGGAGTTAAGATAGAACTTATTTTTATTTGATTGGTTAAAAGCTACAACTTCTTCCCTAATTTGTTTGTTCAACAGTTCTATCTTTTCTTTATAACTATGCTCATTTTGTTTAAGAATTCTGTTAGCTCCAGTGCATAGTTCCAAGTCCTTTACTAAGTTATCATTATGATCTAATAACCTAGCAAATTTTAAATCAATGCTTTCCCTAAATTTATTACAATCAGAACACGCATGATTATTGAAAAGTTGGTCAATAGTACTTACCTGAGAGGGTTCTGATGAATCAGCCATCAATGCAGAATCTGGAGTTTCTGGTGCTGGTGATTCTGACATTGTTGTAGTTTTCCCTTCTTCAGGCAGGTAGTTGACCACTGGTGTAGTCTCTTCTACATTTGATATCGCGAGTTCGACTGCAATATCACCTTCACTAGTAGAATCATCATCTATATCCTCCACACTAGCGATATTGGATTCTCCCGGTGAGACAAACCGAAAGCTCCAGTCCTGTCCTTCATCATCACGAGCAGTCAAGGCTTTGGGATCCTTGCTTGACGAAGTATGACTGCTAGTGGGTTTATCCTGACGATTGAAGGATGTGAATGGATTCCCGTTTCCAGTCTTCTTTGGCTTCACACACTCCCGTTTGAAGTGCCCTTTTTCACCACAGTTGAAACAGGTCACCTTGGTCTTGTCGAAACCAAAGGTAGTGTCCTTAGTTGCAACCAAGTTCTATCCAGTTTTCTTGACAAACTTCTTAGCTCTCCGAACAGCACTTGCTAAGGCCCACATTATATTCATCCTTTCCAGCGCTGTCTCGTCCACCTGCTCGTAATCCTCATCAACCAGATGGCATTTCCCAATTTTACTAGCAATTAGTTCATCATAGGAGTGGACTACCGCAGCTAAGAGATCCATGTGCTCTTTAGCTACCTCAACTGTCACATTACCGAAATTCTTGGTCTTCATTATTGCTACATTGGCTTCAGGTATGATGTATTGGGTACCAGACGGCCCTGACGTTTCTGACCCTGAAATAGAGGCTTGAGAAGGACCATCTGAGCTTGACACAAAAGCTGTCCGAAGTGGTGCTCCAGACATTTTGACTTGAGGAGTCGCGTTGTACAGTGCTGGGTTCTGATCATAGGAAGACTTTTGGGCTCTATACTTCATCCTCTCTCAACTTCAGAATGAAATCATTTATATCTAACTTCGTTAGCATGTCATTCTGTCTGAGATTGGAGACAAATGAAACCCATTTCTCCGGTAGCCCATCTGCAAAGTTAGACACTTTGTCCTCCATTGACGTCGTCACTACATGAGTGTGCATCTCACTTATCAAGTGGTAGAACCTATCGATAACATCATCCAGGCTTTCTTTTCCCATCGAGGAGAAGTTTTCAAACTCCTTATTTAAAGCCTTAGCCTTTATGTCCTTCAATGATGCGTTTCCGTCATACCTTTTCTCCAATGCATCCCATAGTTTCTTTGCTTGCATATACTCCAAGAATTGATGGAAAATATCCTTCGGAATTGACTATGTAAGCAAAGCATAGACTTTCTTTTCAGCATTGTACTTGACTTTTTGTCCATCAGTCATGGCACCTAGTGTAAGTTTGACACCATCAGCTCCTACTAGCATGTTGTACCCCGTCTTTATAGATTCCTATAGATTGGGATCTATTCCATTTAAGTAGATCTCGAAACGTTGCTTCCATTGTGGGTGTTCGTCTAACGTGATAAGCTTTGGTGGTTTGTTATGATTCCCCACTTCATTCTCTAGTAGCAGTAAGTTCTGAATACGTGAGTCTCTTCCTGCTATGAATGCTGAGTTGCTATAAACTTTAACTTTAAACCAAACTATTTTATTTGTGCGAATGAAGGTGTGCGATTGGGCTATTCGGGCGATTGAACTATGCGGATGATTCAATCGTGCGACTGGACTAATGCGGATGGCTCAGTCGGACGAATGAACTAATGCGGGTGAACAACGCAAATAGACTGCTCAGTCGTATGAATGGGAGTACGAATGAGTCCAATCGTGCGTATGGGGGATGCGTATGAACTCAGTCGTGCGATTGAGTCAATTGTGTGACTGAACCTGCTGGATTTCGAAAATTCGTAGGTTTAAGGTGTTTTGGATGCAAAAACACGAATTTCTTGCTAACCCTAATTGCCGTATGCTGGAAAACTAAACTTTACGACTGGGAGACATCTAAAACCCGATTTGACACAAAAAATTGCGTTTTTGAGTGTAAAAACACAATTTTTATATCAAAACGATGGAATCACACGTAAATCTAGAGCCAAAGCTATGATACCACTTGTTAGGATCGTGTACTGGATGAATACTAACGGATTTACGCGTGTACCGAATCAAATAATGCGGAATCCTATTTGATTGACGATCCAATCAGTGAGAACGCACGTAGAATCAATTAAAGATTAAACCTAAACGTTAAGAACGATTAGCAATCAATCTACTGTGATCTATGAAGTTGGAACAGGTTGCTAGAGGTCTCTAGACAGCTAGGGTACGTGTAGGTATCGAATTGTTCAAAGTGTCTCATTTTTCCACGAATTAAGTGGTATTTATAGGTTAGGGTTTATCAATCGTGTGACTGGACCATTAGCATGGTTCAGTCATGTGATTGAGTCATGCGGTTGATCCATTCGCACAACTGAGTGTTCAGTTGTGCGACTGAGTCAATCTCATGTAACAATCATGCGACTGTTCCAGTCTCCTGGTTCATTCGTATGACTGGTTCATTAGCATGAAGTTGTTCATGCATATGGTCATTAGCATGGGCCAATCACATGAGAGCTTCATATGATTAAGTTTGAATATGTTACACAATTATTATTTGACTTTGATCTATTCAAACAACCACAAACCTATATAATTAGTTCAATAAGCATTAACCTACTAATCAATGAAATAATAAACATTATAAGCACAACCACACATTGTTTCATTAAATACCCATTCAACTACAATGTGTAAGACAATAAAAACATTTTACATTAAGTTCAGAAACTAGGGACACATGTATCTACGGATGTGTCCCATTCTCCTATGCCATGAGACTGAGTCCCTCTCAGTTGCCTTTGACAAGAAGCATTTAACCGTGTGATCGGTTGTGGAGGCTTTTGATAAATCCAAGACATAAAAGTCGTTATATCTTGAAGCTAACATAAGAACCTTATCCTCCTCAATCACATAGTCCTTCTTCAACATGTAACACTTTTTGTTGTCAAATACAACTTTAAATCCTTTATCATATATCTGGGAGACTGAAAGTAAGTTGTTTCCGTAGTTCTTGAACGTAGTTGACCTTGTCAAACTTCACTTTTTCGTTTCCCACTTTGCCTTGTGTAGTGATGTAACCTACTTTGTTCCCAGAAAATGAAACATGTCCCCCTTTAATTTGTTTGACATTGAAAAGTACGGACGAATTTCCTATAATATGCCTAGACGCCCCACTATCAATAATCCCGGTATTAGTGATAGCGCTGTACTGGACACCCTGCACATATAAAGAAACTTATTAGTTTAGATTTGTGACCCAAGCCTTAACTGGCTTGGGTGACCCAGAGGAATCACACATCATAAACTCAACCCATTGTCCTTTAGAGGATGAGGGCATATCCTTCTTCTTATTATCCTCACTATCAGACATGTTTCTTGATTTTTTTTCCATAAGCCAGTTTTGTGTAAGGCCTGTTTGTGGTAAACGGACGACTGAATTATGGTTTAAACTTTAGGTTCACTAACACTCTTAGGTGAGTGTTAGATCTTACTATAGGAAGACTTGTTTTTGCATCATAAAGTTCAACTTTCTTTCTGGGCGTCTGATAATAAGGACAATTAGAAGAGATATGTCCTCGTTGTCCATAACTGTAGCAAGATCTCCCTTCTACAGATTTCAGAAAGTGTTTATGTGGAGTTGAGTGTGGTACGGGTGTGAGATGAGCCTGGTTGGGTTTTGCCAATTCTCTATTAGATGTTTCATCCTTATTAACAAAATAAATTGTTTTAACATTTTGAACATCTTTACCTTTCAGTTTATTTGGACTTGGATGATTAACATGTTTTTGGTTAACTGGCTTAGTCATTTTGGGTTCTGAAATAGACATTGGTGAAACTAACCTTACATTAACCCTTTTAATTTCATCATCCAAATTCTCAACTGCCATCTTGCCTTTTGATTTCACAGTAGAATTCTTCTCTTTTGTGATTGAGTCCATAGGTTTACCTATAGAATCGAGATCACTAACTAGAGGAATGGACACCACATGATCCTTTACTGGGTTGTTATTGATAGGTCTACATTTAGTATTCAAAAGGATCTCATGTGGTGGTGGAACTACTTTGTAACCCAACCCTTCCCCATTATTTCGTTCTTTCACTAAGTTTTGAACTATGTGAGAAGAACTAGACCAACTATGCAGTTTTTGTTTTAAAGAATTCACCTCGACTTCCAAAACTACTTTCTGCTTTTGGTTTCTTCTAAAGAATTTAAATAAAACTTTATATCATTTGATTGATTTAAAGCAACAACCTCATTTTCCCTTAGTTGTTTCCCTAAAAGTTCTATCTTTTCTTTAAAACTGCACTCATTTTGTTTTAATATATGATTAGCTTCAATGCAGAGTTGTAAGTCATTTACTAAGTTATCATTGTGTTCTTAACCTAGCAAATTTCAGATCAATGCTTTCCCTAAAATTTCATATTCAGAACAAGCATGTTTGCAAATAATTGATCTAAAGAACTTACCTGTGAGGAGTCAGTTGAATCAGCCATCAAAGCAGAGTGAGGCTCTTCTGTTGCCGAAGATTCTAAACTTGTTGCTCTTAGCTCTTCCTCAACCATGTGATTTACCACGTTCACAACTTCTTCTGTATCTGACATCACTTGCTCAGTTGCAATCTCACCTTCACTAGCAGATCTATCATCTAGTGCTTCGACAAAGGCTATATTTGATTCTCAAGGAAAAACAAAGCGGAAGGACCAGTCTTGCCCTTCATCACCTTGAGCAGTTAGATCCTTTGTTTCTTTGCTTGAGGAAGTAGCTCCAATCACGTCCTTGTCTTGACGGTTGAATGTGGGAAATGGGTTTCCATTTCCTATTTTCTTGGGCTTAACACATTCACGTTTAAAATGCCCCTTTTCACCATAGTTGAAGCAGGTGACTTTGGTTTTATCAAAACCAAAAGTCGTATCTTTAGTGGCTACTAGATTATGCCCCGTCTTCTTGACAAACTTTTTCGCTCTTCTAACTGCACTTGCTAGAGCCCACATGATGTCCATTCTTTCTAGCTCGTTCTCGACAACTTGCTCGTAATCTTCATCTGCAAGATGACAATTTCCAATCTTCCCAGCAACTAAAACATCATACGATTGAACCGCTGCTGCTAGAAGATCCATATGCTCATTTGAAACTTCCACTGTGATATTACCGAGATTCTCGGTCTTCAACTTCGTAGCATTGGCTTCAGGCACTATGTATTGGGTTCTAGATTACCCAGACGTTTTTGGTCCTGAAGCAATGGTTTGGGAAGGAGCAGATGAACTAGAAACGAATGTTGTTTGTAATGGTGCTCCTGAAACAACAGCAGTTAGAACTGAGTTGTAGAGCGAAGGATTCTGAAAGTAGCATCCTTTCTTTGACTTGTACTTCATTCTTAGTTCTTCCTCTCTTAACTTCAAGATGAAGTCATTTATGTCTAACGTTGCAAGAATTTCGTTCTATCTCAGGTTAGACACAAATGACTCCCATTTCTCAGGCAAACCATCAACAAAACTTGAAACATTGTCTTCCATTGATATGGTTATGCCATGAGTGTGCAGCTCACTCATCAGATGATAAAATCTATCAATAATATCATCTAAGCTCTCATTCACTATCGAAGAGAAGTTATCGAACTCCTTCTTGAGAGCGTTAGCCTTCAGTGCCTTCAACGTCGCATTTCCCTCTTACCTCTTCTCCAGAGCTTCTCATAGCTTTTTGGCCTGCTTGTTCTCAGAAAACTGATGAAAGATGTCTTTTGGGATTGACTGAGTCAACAGGACATAAACTTTCTTCTCAGCATTGAGAGTATCTTTTGAGCTTCACTCATTCCGCTCAACATCAACTTGACTCCATTTGCACTAACTGGTACCGTGTAACCAGTCTCTATGGATGTCCAAAGATTAGGATCAACTCCATTTAGGTAAATATCAAACCGTTGTTTCCACTGAGGATACTTATCTAGCGTTAATAGCTTTGGCAGTTTATTATGGTTTCCAATCTCGTTCTCCAGAAGCAGAAGGTTTTGGATGCGAGAGTCCTTTCCGGAAGAGAATGCAGCAAACTGGTTGCTTTAACTTTGTACTTTTAGAACAGGACTGTATGAGTATGGATCACTCGTGCGAATGGGCTATACGAATGAGTCACTCGTGCGAATGAAGGATGCGAATGAATTCAATTGTATGATTGTATTCAGTCGTGCATATGAACAAGACGATTGGAACCAAACTACTGGAGTTGTTCAGTTGTGCGAATGAAGGATATGACTGAGTTCAGTCGTGCGGATGGAGTATACGAATGAGTTCAATTATACGAATGAGCTATTCGTGCGACTGAAGGCTATTGTGTTTGAAAAAAAATCGAATTTTTGACACTTAGACACAAAATACGCTTTACTTAGAAACCCGAATTTGCCGTATGACGAAAAACTTAAACTTTAATGCCTGAAAATGTTGAAAACACCTTTGGACTAAAAAGATGACTCTTTTGAATTAAAACGTGAGTGTTGACACCAAAACTAATCGAATCCACGCAAAATCAAGAGCCTAGGCTCTGATACCACTTGTCAGGACCGTGTATGTACAGAATACTAACTGATTCTGCGTGAGACTATATCAAATAGTGCGGAATCCTATTTGATTGACAATCCAATCAGTGGGAACGTTAACTCGATTGATATAAGCATAGACTAAACGTTAAGAACGAGTAGGAATCGATCAAGAACGGACTTTGAAGTTGGATTGGCTGTCTTGACGTCCTGGACGGCTAGGGTTATGTGTGTTATCGAAAGTTTTCGATTTCTTTATTTTACCATGAAATAGGTGGTATTTATAGGTTAATGGTTTCCATTTGTACGACTGAACCATTAGCATGGTTCAGTCATGCGACTGAATCATGCGATTGATTCATACGTATGACTGAAGGTTCAGTCGTGCGGCTGATTCAATCTTATGTCTCAATCATACGACTGATCCAATCTCCTGGTTCAGTCATGCGACTGGTCCTTAAGCATGATGTATTCATGCGTATGGTCCATAAGTATGGGCCATTAGCATGAATACTCATCCGACTATGTTGAACACATTACTCAATCATTATTGACTTAGAATTGTGTACAACAACCTCAAACCTATATATTAAGTCATACATATGAATTAAAGATAAATAAACATGAAATCATATATCATATTTTCTTACTTCATTACATTACACATATGTAAGAAATGAAATAGTTTTACATTTAAGCACATAAGCTAGGTATATATATATCTACAATTACTATATTGAATCTCTGAACCTGGTAAAAAATCTAGAAAAATTATATAATAATCCTTATATTTTATAGGAAATCCTGAACAAAATTCATAACTTAATTCACATGTATGACTGAGTTATATATTTTATAACATTCTTTAGATAGAAAATTAAAAGAAATAGCAAAATAGTGAGATAAATTATGGAAAATTTACATAAATTATAATATCTGGATTAGAACAGTATGTATAAAATGTTAGAATTTTTAGGGATGTTTAACTATTTCTGCTAACTAATATGAAAATTGTAAAAATCCTTGAAATTTTCTTGGTATGAGTTATTAATCTAAAAGTTTATGTGATGATATAGATTTTATAGTGTTTAAGCAGGTAAATTTTGGTAATTTTTAAATGATAGTAGCTATCAAAATAGAATTTTGGCATATTTTAGTGAATAAAATGCTAAAATTTTTAAAGAAGTTAGATTTATTATAACAAATAACTATTTTATAGGAATTATTTGACTTATTGGCTGGCAATAAGATGAGTATGCAGGACCGTTTAGAAGGGGTGATTTACTTTACAACACAACAACACAACTGAGGAGAGTTCTTTTAGAACAATTAACAGATTAAATAAGGAACTGGTTAACTACTAAGAGATGGTAAGAACACAAGTAAAAGGGAGACAGAACAAGATAGTAACACAAGTATTTGGGTTTCAAGGCATGCAATATATTGCTTCTCAAGTTCTATTACAAAGTGTTACCAAGCATATTTGAAAGTTACAAGTACTTGAGATACTTGTACTACATCCTACAGCCGCCCATACTTGGAAGGCCAGCTGGATACATAAGACTAAACAACAAATCAAATGTAGAGTCAAAAGGTAGATTGCCTTTTGAGTTGTGACTTTGATATGTCATAACTCACATCCTAATATATTACAAAAAGGATAAAGTACATAAAGTAGAAAGCTCAGACACAAGACCTCAATGTACAGTTTTTCAAAAGCATGGACCTTTTCACCAAGTTGTGAAAGTTGGCGAGTCAAACAGAGTTGTAGCATAAGGGTAGTCTAGCTCTATGGAAAAGTACATCAGATAATAACATATACATAAATGTCTTTGGAAGAAATCTGTCTTCATAAATGGCTTTGGAAGACTTTGTCTCTGAAGCTTCGGAAGACTTCATATTTGGCTTCAGAAGATATTGGTCTTGGCTTCGGAAGATTTTACACTTAGAATATTTCTGGTGTTAGGAGTAAAACTTCTAAAGCATTTCTCTTTAATAACTTAGTGCATGCATGCAGAGAGAATTTAGATGCTTTGAATGTTTTGACTGCATCAGACTTGTTGGAATCCTTACAAACTCCCCCTATGCAAGGTCCAGTTCTCGGGACGCTCACAGCTGGTCAATCATCGCACATAAAACATATAATTTACATTAATTTACTAAACCATAGCAGCGGAAACAATTTAAACAACCATTTCATTCCTTTAAATAAACACTTTTTTTGTAAAATAATACAACGTTCATTATAAAATATCATTCGTTCGCATTACAATGCAAAAATGTTATCGTATCATAAAATGGATGCCATCCAAAACAAGCCAAGTAGCCACTTCGTGCCATCCTGAGCAATAATTACCTGCCAACTAAAAAATGCATAAAAGTCAGCGTTGATAAGTGAGTTTTAGTTTTACAAAAACATTACATTACCTTTCATTCGTTAAAACATTTTCTTTACTATCACACGTGATCACACATCATACGTACATCAAGGTAATAGTTATTATCTTCTTTCATCGTTCGTTTTGTACATTTTGCACATTTCATACTTATCACACTTTTCGTATATTTATTAACTTTTCACTTCTATCAAGGTCCTATCATGTACTTAACCCACTTCTTGAGCCCAAAGATACATCATCTAGGGTTAAGCAACAAGGACCCCATATCGCACGTATGGAGTAGTCACATAGACTACCTCCCTTGTGTATGAACCCTTAAGGTTAGCCAAGATCGCACGCTGTAAACACACAGTTGAGCTAACAACAATCAATGACTTGTGAACCTCCTTTCATTTGCTTGCAAGACTTTTCATTCGTTCATTCATTATGTCCCACTTTCATTATCTTAAATCTTCCACTTTGTGAAGATAATACTTTACGCTCATTATCATAATCACACCACATAAAGTCACATCATAATACGTAGTAAGGAACATAAGAAAACATATCATACATATGCACAACATCATCACGCATCATCATACATAACATATGCCATCACACATCATACACAACAAGCAAAAGTCATCATTAAACATATATGATCTTCCGCGGGATAGCGGGGGTTCAGGGGCGGCAGCCCCTAACAGCAGGGTCCTAGGGGCAACAGCCCCTAGTGGGGTCCAAGGGGCAACGCCCCTGGCTAGGGTTGCGCTGCCAAGTCAGCGTGAAATTTTTTTATTTTAGAACATTTATATAGCATATTTTGCTATAGAAAAACTGATCATCCTATTAATCCTCTTAAAATCTTGTTCGTTTAAATCATATATTTAGTATGCATTTCCAACCCCAAACTATTTCAAAACCTTTAAATAGGGGATCTTGAACTCACCTGGACTTGATGAATAGCTTCTCAATCAGGCATTCAAAACAAGGGTCATACTACACAGCCTGCAGATAAGTTAACACTCAATGAAGTTAATATCTACCTAATCTCGCTGCTAATTTCGCTACTAGATCAGCAGTTTCGTTGCTAGATTCGCCAGCAGTTTCGCTGCTAGTTTTGTTGGCAGTTTCGTTGGCATCTTCGCTGCCAGCTTCGCCCACCTTTTGTTGGATAACCATGTTTACGAAATTACCTGCGAAACTATAGTTTCATAGGAAATTTCCATAGTTTCGATGGATTACTACCCAATTTCGCTGGATGAACCATTAATTTCGCAGAACGGGCTGAAAATGACGAACAAACCCATTTTTGACCCAAAACTTCAATCTTTTACATTCAAAACCTTGGTTTATCACCTGATAAGCTATATCTAAGCTTCTTACATGTTTTCTTACATAAAAACGTGAGTTTTGGGCGAATCTTTACCACTTTCAAAGCCCCAAGCCCTAGAATCCGGGTATACTTCAAAATGAAAGATTAAATGATGTTTCTTACCCGCTTATTTTCTTTAAATAGTCTCGGCTAAGCCCATTATTATTAATTGGCTCGTTTTGACTTATTTGGTGCGTTACACCCTAGGCTGATGCTACCAAAACATTTGAAGCTTTTAATCAGTTGACAGTCCTCATCATGATGATGAGCAGACCCTTCTTCGTTAAATGGACAGGATCACTCAGACTTTCATAGTATCTTCTCATTTCAAAGAGATCATGCAAAGGTAGGTTGAATAAGTCTTGCAATGTGTAGACATTCACACCACCTTCGTCTCTAATCACATGCTATCTTATGGATTAGTTGTGAAGGTCCAGGATAAGATGAGTCTCTCAGAAGCAAGAGGAGCCACTTGAATTGGATTTGGTTGGGCTGCCTCTTCATGCACTTCCTCAGGTTGATCTGACTCACCCTGAGGTATGGAGGTGGATGGTTTGCACATCTTATTTTTCTTTGACTTTGGTTTAGAAGCCATCCTCTTTCTTCTCTATTTAGACGTTAACTATGAAAATTGGTCTACAGCACCTTGTTGATCAGTCTTGTCTTGCTCAGTTGGGTGTTCCTCCCTCACAAGTTCAGAAGATGAAGGAGTTTGACCCGATTGTGGATCAAAAGATGAAGCTTGCTGAGGCTCAGCAGGAGGTCCAGGTTGTGTTGTCTCAAAAGGTTCAACCTTAACCTCTAGTTCTTGAGGGACCTGACTTGGTGGGGAGTGTAAGTCAATAAGTTCTCCTCTTTTAATCTTCTGCTTGATCACCCTAATGTGTTCATCCATAGTGGATAGAGACATAGGGCCAAGTCTCCTTCCAGAAAATCCATACAACTTCAAGAAGCTCAGCATTTTTTGTCTGTCAGCAGACTTCTTCATGCTCTTCTGAATTATGGCCCTTGACCTTGCAGCATCTTCCCTTAATTTCTCTTTGTTGACTTATGTTCTTTGAGTACTTTAAGCTCAAGCTATTTGTGATACTTCAACTCTATGTACTTAAAGGACAAGGGAAGAAGTGTAGAAGCCCGGTATAGGCTTCTGGCACTCAAGTAGTTGATCATATTGATCCTATCAGTCTCTTTATTTACTTAAGGTTCTTGTGGAGCCATAACCTCTTGAGCAGGACTTTCTTGAACTAGGGAGAGAGTGGGAACATGCTTGTATAATCTTTTTTGTCTCTTCTCCTCTTTGGTTTAGAATAGTAACTTTGCATCCTCTGCTTCCTTCCTCTCTTTTGACATTTTCATGTCAGCCAGTTCATTGAGCTCTTCTAAGGGAGAGATATAATCTCATTAATGTCATAGTTCCTAGTTTGGAGGTAAGTAATCCTGACTACCATCAACTCATCGTCTTGAGTGTTTGGTCTGGGGGCAACTCTGATTGCAGCTTCTATGAATCTAGCAGACCTAGAGGAACTTTCTCCCCTTAGCTTCCTCTTCTTCTCTTTCCTTCTCCTCCTCCTCAATCTCTTCAGAAGTCATTTTCCTTTTCCTTTTGTCACTCACAGACCTTTGTGACTCAGGGTGGAGAGAGCTTTGGCCTTTATTGCTTGGTGTAGCCTCCAAGCTCTAGCCAAAGAGAGGTTGTGATACACCTTAACCAGCAGGTGCTTCAATGAGGGAATGAAATGCTAAAGTAGTTGTAGGTGTGACAGGGCTCTCATGTGACACCCTACACATATCCCACATCGTCGTGTATAGAAGAGATTCCTAGTTCATAAGGAATGTCTGGCCTCTAATATAACAATGCGTTGTGGGCATATTGGCTGTGGATGAAAGGAGAACTCCATAGTTAAGCGTGCTCAGGTGGGAGCAATCCAGGGACGGGTGTCCCTGAGAAGTTTTCATCAAGGAAACTAAAAGCAAATCTGTGAGCTCCTCGTGGGCAAAGCGGACAATATGTTGATGCGAGGGGCCGGGTGTTACATCTCAGGCTCTACTACTGGGCCTTCTGTCAAGGTTTCACCCTTGAAGCTAATCTTAGAGTCTGCCTTAACATCCAGTTGACCAATAGTATTACCTGATTGCCTCTGTCTCCTTTTGAGACTGAACTCTTCAATAATTCTATCTTGAATCCTTTGTGCCAGCCTATCAGCTTGTCTAGATTGGCTTGGATTGACAAGTGGTATGTTGATCAGGTTAAGACCTTCATAGTAGTTCAGGGTCTTAAAATTGAAAACTTATTGCTGCCCTTGAACTCGTTAAGAATAAGGGCTCTTCTGGTTGCATCATACATCCACCCTATGATGTAATTGGAAGTTCCTTGAGGTGGACATGATACTGCCCTTGGTAATCCTTCCCCAAAAAGACTCTTAATGAAGGAGTCTATTGAGTCCACATCAATGTGAACTTGAGGAAGTTTCTGAGTATGGATAGTTGCAAGTGAGGATGGTGAGTCCTCAATGTCCATGCTCTGTGAAGAACCCCCAGGTTCTGTGTCTGTGATGACTTTCTCCCCCTTTTGGTAGCATCACCCACTTGCATAGGTGAGCTAGAGGTTAGATCAATCACATTCACAGGTTTTTGTGTTCCTGGTTGAGCTCTTCTTAAAGGTCTCCCAGCTAGTTTTTCCTTAAGATAAGATATCTCAAGTTGCTGATCATTGACCCTGTTTTTCAAGGTAGTCACTTGAGATTCAAGATGACTAACCTTGGAGACTAGATAGGTGCATGTTTGTGATAGTTTTTGCACCTTTAGTCTTAGATTCCCCTCATCTTTATCAGAAGAATCATGAGGAGATAAGAGAATTGGCTCAAAGTCTTCTCTCTCACCACCAACATAAAGTGCTTGGCTGCTGGTTTTCCTCTATTCAATGACAACTTCAATTGAAGTGTCAATGGGCTGAGTTTCCATGGTTAAGGTCTTAATGATGTAATCACTTGCTAAAGTAAGAGCCTCTTCCATATGGATATCCTGAACAGGTTCAGAAGTATCCACCTCAGTGATGGGTGACTAATATGGGCTAGATATAAGTGACTCAGAAGCAATCATCTCTCTTTGAGTAGGGAAGGAGTAGAGAGACTCATGATACTCACTGAAACCTAAATCTTCATTGGAATAGAAGTCAAGGTTTGGGATTGGGTGATTTAAGTCTAGAGGTTGGGGATGGTAATTGTCCCTTGAACATTGTTCACTTGAGTGTTGAGACTCAGAGTGAAGGTTTAAGGCAGTTGGGCTTGTGAGCTCATCATTCTGAGCACGAGGAACTTCAACACTAATCTTTGAAGTAATGGGAGTGGTTTGCTCCTAAGGAGAAATGGGAGCTCTAGCATCCACTTCCTCCTGTATGCATATGGGGGCCTACATAGACTCAATAGCTTGAGTAAGGGTTCGTTTGGATTTTCTTTTATAGGTGTGGGTGATTTGAGGTCTTTTTGGTGGTTGAGAGGTAGAAGGTGTGGGTTCAACACTAGCTTGTCTTGATAGGTTGTCACCTTTAGCAATGTGCTCTAACATTTTGGGGACAAGGGCTGTTTTTACCCCTGAGAAGCCAACAATTGGCTTCTTAAAAAATTAAAGATGTTAGGCTTCATCTGTTCCAATGTAAGGATATTACCTGTTTCCCTCAACTGTGAGCCCAGTTCACAGTTAAGAATATATTAAACATATCTAGGAAACATGTAATACTCTAATGAGTCCAAGTTAGAAAGTAAATTTGTATAAACAAACTGAGAGTACCTGAACTTGACCCCCTAAACCATTCCATGCACTATGAAGGAGAAAGCTTCAGGAATCTGGTCCCACCCTCCATGCTTGTTGGACAAGCTGTGGATAACCACATGAAGTAGGTATTTCCACTAGGATGAGACCTTCCCTTTCCTGAAGGTCTTTACAGAAAAATGTTCCTCATAGCCTATCTGCTCAAAGGAATGATTTACAACTTCTTTTGAAAAGAAAAACTCACCTTCTTCATCATCCACTTGAAGATGATTGTTGATGATAGCCAGAGTGATAAAGATTGTCTTCCCCTACACTATGGCAGACAGTGCCATCTCTCCATTCATAATGACCTCTTGGAAGGTCTTCCAAAATTCAAGCATGTGATCCTCATACAAAGTGGAATAATAAGGGAGGTGAAATAGTTTGACAGAGCCAGAAAATGACACATCTCTGAGAAACTATCATCTTTCTCAGAGTTAATAGAGCAACCTGGTTGTGTTTCCTGTGAAGTTACATGGAGAAATCAGGGTTGTTTCTAAGGTTTAGATTGGCCTTTTTAAGAATCTTAAGGGTGAAGGAAGATGAAGAACAAAGGCGGTTTGGGTAAATTTAGGTTAGAGAAGAAATGCAGATGAAAACGATAGTGAAAAGAGGGGGAACCGTTGGGTTTATATGTGAAAAAGGTTCTGAGACAAAGTTAATGAAAGAGGATAAACTTTGAAATCCAGAAGTCGATCCCACCTCTGAAAAAGTAGTTTTCTTTTGCCCAAAAAGTAGTTTTCTTGGAAGTAGAGAAATCTTCTGAAGGTTATTTTGCTTTGGAAGTTCTTGAAGAAAAGCTTCCAAAGGCAAATTGACTTCGAAAGAGATTCCAAATATTTCTTAGCATTTTTCTTCAGAAGATAAAATTGCTTTCGGAAGAAAATTGTTCTTATAAAACATACAAGTCCTTAAGTTGATTTTAAGCTTCAGAATATATTTCAAAATTTTATTCCGAAGGTAAATTGACTTAAGTAGATATTTCTTTGTTAAGACATAAGTTTCTTCCGAAGGATAAAGATATCAAAATTTTCAAAAATCTAAGAAATGTCTTTTAAAAGATGTTACTTCCAAAGAGAACAAAAGGCTTATGAAGGTGATAAAAATAGAAAACTTAGGACACACATGTTTTAAAAATAATATGATTAAATTTTATGAAAAGCTACTCAAAGTTAATCATCCCAATAGCTGATACAAGATATTTGAATCTTTATTCATCAAAAGCTTTGGTAAACAGATCAGTTCATTTATGTTGACTTTGACTAGTTTGATTAATCCTTTTTCAAAGTTATCTCTGATTAAATGATACTTGATATTGATGTGGTTTGTCCTTAAGTGCTGCATAGGATTTTCTATGATTGAGATAATACTATTGTTGTCTATGTGGATGGGAGTCTCTTTGAAGTTGAATCCATAGTCCAGTATCTGACTGTGAATCCAAAGTACTTAAGCACAACAGATTGCAACAACAATGTATTCAGTCTTTGCATACTGTGAATCCAAAGTACTTAAGCACAACAGTTGAATCCATAGTCCAGTAGCGACCTTACAATCAGTCATGTTGAATCTTTGAAGTACGTCCTGAACATACTTAGGCTAACTTATGAAGATGTCATTGTCAACTTGCTTCACTGGAATTCCTAGAAAGAAATTGAGTTCTTCCATGGCACTCATTTCAAACTTGTCTTTCCTCAGCTTTTCAAAGTCTTTGCAGTGCTTTGACTTAGTTGACCCAAAGATAATATCATCCACATATACTTGAACTAGCATAATGTCATCTCCTGTTCCTTTGATGAATAGAGTTCCATCAATAGTACCCCTCTTGTAGCCATGTTGACAGAGATACTGTGATAGGATCTCATACCATTTCCTTGGTGCTTAGTGCAGCCCATAAAGAGCCTTATTAAGCTTGCAGACGTAGTCAGGATGATCAGTATATGCAAACCCAACTGGTTGTTTGACATACACCTCTTTATCAATCACCTCATAAAGAAAAGCACACTTGACATCAAGCTGGTAAACCTTAAAGTTCTTGGATTCAATAAAAGTTAGGAATATCCTGACAGCTTTAAGTCTTGCTACAAGAGCAAAGACATCTGTGTTGTCAATTCCTTCTTCTTGAGTATATCCTTGAACAACTAGTATGGCCTTGTTCTTGATGACAAGTCCTCTATCATCTTTCTTATTTTTGAACACCGATTTGGTTCCTATAGTAGTCTTTCCATGAGGAAGAGGACATAGGTTCCAAACCTTCTTCCTTTTGAATTGAAGCAACTCCTCTTGCATATTTTCAACCCAACTTCCATCCTTTAAAGCCTTATCAATTTTCTTTGGCTCTATCTGGGACAAGAAAAAAGAGTGAAGACAAACATTTGCATCATGGGTTTGTCCTTTTGTTCTTACCCCTGACTCAACATCTCCAATTATGTTTGTGGTAGGGTGAGACTTATGGATCTATAAATGAGGGATCATAGCAAATTGCTTAGACAAATCTAAATTAGAGAAATTCAGATCTGGCTATAAGGATTCACCCTCCACATCAACACACTTATCGAGATTAACTTGATCTAATGAGTGTGTGATGTCATTGATGTTGTCATCAATGGAGTGGTTATCAACATCAAGTAATTCCTTATCACTATCAGCATCAGCAAACTTGGCAATTTGATCTTTGGTATTCAAGATGGTGCAAGGACATCCAAATGACCTGAAAAAACCAATGAAGGGTTTCCTCTTGTGCCAAAGTTCATAAATAGTCTTACCATGAGTCTTAACCACTAAATTCTGTTTTATACATAGCATGTAGTGTTGACTATCTCTGCCCAGAAGGTGATGGGTAGTTTAGAGTCAGACAAGTTCTTGCAGCTTCAATAAGTGTCATGTTTCTCCTCTCAGCAACACCATTTTACTGAGAAGTCCTGGGAGCACTATATTGTCTTGTAATACCCTTTGCATCACAAAATGTATCAAGGATTTGGTTCCTGAATTCAGTTCCCTAATCACATCTTATGGTTTTGACCTTGTAATCATATTTATTCTCAATCTTTAAGATGATATTCTTTAGGATCTCAGGAGTCTCATCCTTAGTTCTAAGGAAGAAATCCCAAGTGAATCTTGTAAAATGATCTATGATCACTAAATAGTAACAGGTCGTTCCTGAACTCATTACACTAGTGGAGCCAAAGAGATCCATATGTAAGAAGTGTAGGGGAGTAGTGATAGAGTTTCTTTCCTTTGGTTTGTGAGATACCTTGTGTTGCTTCCCTTTCAGACATGCAACACAATGGTCATCACTTGTAAACTCTTTCTTTGGCATTCCAGTTATCAAATCATTCTTAATAAGTTTGTTCATGTTTTTAAACTTAAATGGCACATTCTTTTATGCCAAAGGAAAGAATCATCACTATTTGCTTTAGATAGAAAGCATGAAACTTCTCCTCAGGGAGATGTTTTGCAAATCCATCTTGTACATGTTCCCTCTCCTAGGGACTCTGAGCAGGAAATGCTTATGAGGAATGACCACCCCGGGCTTGATAATAATACACTCATGCTTAGTAAAGAGCATGTTATGACTCTGATCACAAAATTAGGATACACTCAGAAGATTGTACCCAAGCTTCTTGACAAAAATTTTCTTTTCAATATTGAGCTTACCATTTGTGACCTTGCCCCTTCTTGTAATGTAACCTCCAGCATCTCCTCCAAAAGCAACTGGTCCTCCATCAATTCTTTCAAACGTTTAGAGTAGTGACCTATTGCCTGTCATGTGCCTGGAACAGCCACTATCAATGATCCATACATTTTTGTTTGTCTTGAGCTATTCCTGCATAAAAGATACGGTTAGTTACATTTGGAAACCCAAGATTCATTGGTTTTGGGCTCATCAAAAGAATTTGAAGACAATGCAATAGTAATTGATCCTATAGTCATGTTGGAGGGATCACTTGCTGAAGTTGATGAAGATCTTTTAGTCACTTGGTCTTTCTTTGACTTCCACACCACCTTTGGAAGCTTAGACTTGACCTTCAATACTTCAGAAGTTTTGTTGACTTTGGAAGTTTTGATGACTGGTTGGAAGATCTTGCTTTCACTACAGCAGGCTTCAATACTTCGAAAGTATTCCTTTCTTCCGAGACCAAAATTTCTTCCAAAGGCAAGTTCCCACTAGTCTTCTTCTTCATTTTGGAGCTTCCGAAGGAAATAGATTTTCCTTTTGAAGCTTTCTTCTTCTTCTTTATACTCTTAGAAGTTTCTTTCTTTGTGATGTGGAGAGTACTCTTTGGATTGTAGATACAATCCTTAGCCCGATGAGAAGTATTCCCACACATAACACAGTCCATTTTCTTCCTTCTAGGAGTCTTCTTCTGAGAACAAGGCTGAACTTGATCTCTTTCATTCTCCATCTTCATCTTCTTAGATGATGTGGTAGTTCTTGTGGGGTTGGAACTACCCTTGGAGCTTGATGGTTCATGTTGTACAACAGTGATGCACAACTTATCAGCCTTCTTCTTGATAATGGGATGACTTGGACATGAACTAGAACTCTTGTTGTTGGAGTTCAAGTTTGTGTCCTCAGCTTTAACCACTTCAAATCCTGCAGAAACAAAAACTTGTTTCTGTGTAGAGTTGAAGATGGCCTTGATCTCCTGAGCCTTTCTTGCCTTTCTTTTGCTCTTTCTGATCAAGTTCTTCCTCTTGGTCTTGGTCATCCCAAAATATTTACTCTCCCCAGAGGGATGATGAACCTTCTTAGAATGCTCTTCTTCATTCTTCTCAGAGCCATTCTTCATCATCTCCTCTTCATCCTCTTCAGATAAGGGGTCTATGAGGGGAAGCTCATCTTCACAAGTTCCACACCTAGGAGATATTATAGACAAGACTATGTGTGGTGGAGCTATCTCACAAGATCCCAATCCGTGCTTATTCTGATAACACACTTTTGCATGTAAGGATGAGGATATCATTTTCTTGAAGGTCTTTTCCTCAAGAATATATTTTTCTGCCCTGGCTTTGCTAATCATAAGCTCAGTCTGGCATTTAGTCAACTTAGTTATGAGATCCTTGATCTGAGTCCTGTAATTTGTTTGCTCATGTTTAAAAACTAAAATGATTTTCTCTAAGTCCTCTATCTTTAACTTATAATCATTTTCAGCCTTTTTGAAATCAAGTTTTAAGATATTCAAGGACTCAAGATCATATCTCATCTCTAAGTTGTAGGACCTGTATCTATTAACTTTAGCAATACATTCAGGAGTGCAAAGATGTTCCAATACCTTGGCTTCATAGTGGTCAGCCATGAGTGCTTGATTTGGAGGCATCTTCCACCTGAAAAGCTCTAGTCAAAGCCTCCTTCTTCAACAGAAACTGCAACTTGCTACTTTGGCTTCTCATTCTAGGGAGCTCTCTCAGTGTAGTTTGGTTTGAATTAAGTCTGGCCACCATTTGCTCTTGGTGCCTTGTATTCTCTAGCAAAGTGTCCCATCTGGTTACGGTTGTAACACTTTACCTTGCTTTAATCCAACCCAAACTTTCCATTGGCTATATTGCTAGGAAACTTCCTCTCTGTCCCCTTGTAGAACTTCTTGGCTCTATGAGTGAGAAGAGCCATCTGTTGAACTATCTCCATATATCTAGATCATTTGGATGGATACAGTCCAAGTCTTCAAGGGTGAAGAGAAAGTTGCTTGTGGATTCATCAACATAGACAAAAGCATGAGAAGAACTTGTCTCTTAGAATGGACTTCCTTGAGTGTAGCTTTCTCTTGGAGTCTCTAGGAAGGTGATGAAAGGACCCTTTTATGAGTTGTCAGGGTAGCATATCAGATGATGTTGAGGTTCTATGCTATCCCTTTCAGTCACATGAAGGGCTGAACCCATTTGATTGCTAGAGTTACCAGATGAATTTTGCATGTTCATCTCCATCTGGTATCCATTGAGGATACCATACAATTCTGCTAGAGTAAGAGTCTTAAGGTTCTTAGTCCTCTTAATACAACATAGTAATGTGTCCATTGTCGAGGATGAGAGGACATAAACTTCCTTACAATATCACTGTTCTTAAGAGTTACTCCAACATCCATTAAAGTATCCACAATCTCAACATACCTAAATTATGGTTGAGTTATGGTCTCACCTACTTTAAAGGTGAAAATTTTAAACTACTGCTTGAGGAGATCCTTCTTGTTCTCCTTGGCTTCAGTTGACCATTCATACATAAGCTTCAATGCTTCCCATAGTTGCTTTGCCGTCTTGCACTTCTTGAAGCCTCTGTAAATGGAGTTTAGAAGAGCAGTTTGAATGGTCGTCATGGCTTTTTAATCAATCTCTATTCTCTTACTGTCTTCATTAGAAAAATCAGTCATAGCCTTTGGAATCATACCACCACCGGTACAAGATGAGGTGCTTGGGTTGTAAGGTCCTTCAACGACAGAGTCCCACATCCTTGAGTCTTAATACTTGATAAGCCTTCCATTCTTTGACACCAAGTATCAAAGTCTTCAAGAGTGATCAGTGGAGACTTTGTCATAGTTCCAGTTTCCATATCAACCTTGGTGATAGCCGCCATTTAAGTTGTTAAGTGTTTTTTGTATGTGAGGGATCTTAAGATGGTGAGATCTTATATCAAGAGCCTGGAATGCTCTGATACCAAATGCAACACCGTTTATAAGGGGTGATGCACTTTATAACACAAGAACACCACTGAGGAGAGTTCTTTTAGAACACTTTACAAATCAAATAGGGAACTGGTTAACTACTAAGAGATGCTAAGAACACAAGTAAAAGAGAGACAGAACAAGATAGCAACACAAGTATTTGGGTTTCAAGGAATGCAGTATATTACTTCTCAAGTTCTATTACAAAGTGTTACATAGCATATTTGAAAGTTACAAGTACTTGAGATACTTATACTACATCCTACAGCCGACCATAGTTTGAAGGCCAACTAGATACATAAGACTAGACAACAAAATCAAATGTAGATTCAAAAGGCAGATTGCCTTTTGCCTTGTGACTATGACATGCCATAGCTCACATCCTAATATATTACAAAAAGGATAAAGTACATAAAGTAGAAAGCTCAGACTCAAGACCTCAATATACAGTTTTCCAAAAGCATGGACCTTTTCACCAACTTGTGAAAGTTTGTGAGTCAAAGAGAGTTGTAATGGAAAGGTAGTCTAGCTTTATGGAAAAGTACATTAGATAAAAGCATCTACATAAATGTTTTTGGAAGAAACCTGTCTTCATAAATTAGCTTCGGAAGAATTTGTCTCTGAAGCTTCGGAAGACTTCATATTTGGCTTCGTAAGATATTGGTCTTGGCTTCGGAAGATTTTACACTTAGAATATTTCTAGTGTGAGGTGTAAATATTCCGAAGCATTTCTACTTCAGTAACTTAGTGCATGCATGCATAGAGACTGGATGCTTTGAATGTTTTGACTGCATTAGACTTGTTAGAATCCTTACAGAGTAACATAGTCCCTTTTTGTTTTATAAATTTTGGGGGGGAAAGCATACTATTTATGTTGAATTGGAAGCATTTTTGAGAAATTTTGATTTCTTACTGTTATATTGACGGAATCATTAGTTCGGATGAGGAATCGTCAAATAATATAGGTAATGCAACTTCAGAAATGTTAATCTGCATACGCTGAGATGAGGGCAACAATGTCATATTATTTGATTGTGTGATTTGTATTTAATAGTTATGAATCACTTGACATGTGTATGGGTTTGGTTGTGAGTTTGATTATATTGTATCAATTTAAAATGATTTATATTGATTAAATCAATGTTCTCACCAACTATTCATTGACTGTTTTGAGTATGTTTTTTCAGGACAGTAAAATGTACTATAACATTATGTATACCTTCAACATGTATAGTGATCAGCTTAGCTATCTAGAAAAGTTATGCATATGGTTGACTATTGACTTGTTTGACTTCAGCCTATACGTAGACGTTCATGTTCACTACTAGCTAGAGATATGTGATATGTTGAAGATATATTTTGATTAGGATTACTATGTATAAGTCTAAAATGTTAGAAAAAAGTTTGTAATATGTAATCCTAATAGTTCTATATTAATGAATATAATGTTTAAATTATTGTTGTGATTTGTATGCTTTGATAACCAATGTGTTTTGAACTAACGAGTCACACCCAAAGCATCTCATGCTTCCACCAGGATGTGACACGAGGGTCAAACAAGTCTAATTTGAGTACTGGTTGTGGTCGGGGTGTTTATAACTTCAAAGGTGGTAGGTTTGGAACAAGGAGTAAAGGCTCAATTGGAGGTAGAGGTGGCTGTTGGGGTGTTGGGTCACACAAAGAAAACAACACTTAACATGAAAGGTAAGGGATAAGAGTCATATTAAATGCTCGAGTTCAACAAATATGGTCACTTTGCATCGGAATGCAAACAAGGGAAGAAACATGATGAAGAAGTAAATATAACTCAAGAATAGGATGATGAACGAGCCTTGTTGCTTAGTGCTAGAGGCATGGATGCTTCATCTATGGTACTTTTGAATGTAGGAAAGATGTTTCCTAGTATGTACAACGAAGCAAAAAACAATATGAATACATGGTACCATGATAATGGTGCTAGTAATCACATGATTGGACTTAAGCCCCTATTTGTAGAGATAGATGAAAGGATAGATGCAGTTCGGTGATGGTTCAAGGTAGAAATAAAAGGAAAAGGTACAAATATATTTAACTATAAGGATAGGTGCCTTGGATAACAATGTCATGAGTCTTAGACATATGACTAAGGAAGTTCTAAATGCTGAAATGAAGAAAGGTTTTCTGAAAATGAGTGATGAAAGAGGAAGATTGATAATGAAAGTCAAAAAGATCAAGAAACAGACTTTACAAGATCATGTTCGCACCTAGAAAACCCATGTGTCTAACCATGATCTTAGATGATAAATCATTGGTTATGGGATGCACACATAAGGCATGCAAACTTCAAACCTCTAGAAGCAATGAATAGGAGGAATTTGGTAAGGGTATGTCATTCATTTCACATCGATCTCAAGTCTATGAGAGTTGTGTGATAGCAAAACAAACAAGGAACAATGTAATGATCGTTACATTGTTAAATCGATCTCATAATTGTGAATGTTGAATGTTAATAATTACGGATTAAGAAGTAGAAGAATCAATGAAAAATCACAATGTAAATAAACTTCGTTTTTATTGCTCTCTGAATTTAAGTGCTTACAAAAAGAATACAAATTCAGGAAATGAACAAAATCTCTACAAAAAACAAAGCAAACTACGTATTTATACTAATTAGTAAGTTCTCATGCGAGATCAACTTTTCACGCGACAAGAACAAGTCACGCGATAAGTGAACTTCTTGTGTGGTAAGTCTTAATTTCTCGCTTGTCTTTATCTTGATCTTTGTCTTGATTTGATTTCTCAAATCTCTAGGTTTAACCCCACAAATAGCTTCTCCAATGGAGAGCAAAAGAACCTTTACAACTATTACAAGTCAATTTATACAGTCCAATTACACCTGCAAGTAACAAAGGGGGTTAACAATTATTTGAATTGTTGATGATTATTCACAGTTCATGTGGGTATATTGATGCAGTCGAAAACAGGGAGATAGATAACTGAACCTATTAATTCAACGACAATACCAGGAAAAATTCTTCTAACTATCGTTGATTCACAAAGAATACCGATAATCAGGTTACACTAACACACACGGTGATAGAGAGAAACAGATTTTTCATAAACTTCAATAATTATTTCACCCATCTCTTACAAACATATAAAGAAACAAATCAAAAGTCAAATGGGCCACAAAACATAAACGGGACAAAATTGGGCCAAATGTAAAGTTCAACGAAATGTGAAAATAAGACAAAAACATAAATAACTCATAAAATAAGCCATTTTTGGGCCAAAACGATGACCAAAAACGGAGACTTCTAGCCCAACTTATGATCGTTTCAGTGAAACTCCTTTTGATAAGCGATCTTGGGCCTTCAAAAAAGCTAAAGCTTGCTCATCCACACTTGGTCTCACATCATATATCTAATTGAAGTGAAAGATGAAGCCTTCAAAGCTTTTACGAAATTCAATATGCAGTTGAAAGTGAAAGTGGTGCAATGATCAGAATGCTGAGAATGGATCACGGAAGAGATTTTAATTCTAATAATTTTGTAGGTTGGTGTTGAGAACATAAAATCAAACACCAGTTGGCAGTGCCCTACACGCCTCAACAAAATAGGTAGTAGAGCACCACAACTAGACAATCCTGGAGACGACAAGATCGCTGTTGAAGCCCATGAATATACGATACTCTTTTTGAGGGGAAGCTATTCAACATTCTGTATACATGCTTAATAGAATTTGTACAAAAGGCCTCAAAACCATGATACCCTATGAAGCTTTTTTAAGGTCAAAGCCTTCAATAGGCCACCTGAAGGTATTCAGATGTATGGGATTTATGAAGTAATTAAGAGGAGTAACAAAATTAGGAAATGAGAGTAAAGCAATGTTGTATTTAGGAACCGTAGACGGGAACCAAAACCAATATCTTCTGAAGCCAAATATGAAGTCTTCCGAAGCCTCAGAAACAAAGTCTTTCGAAGCTTCAACTCATGAAGACAGACTTCTTCCGAAAACTTTTAACACATGCTTTATCTGATGTACTTTTCCATAATGCTGGACACATTTCCGTTGCACCTCTATAAGGTCACCAACTTACATGAGTTGGTAAAAAGGTCCATACTTTTGGTAACTGTACATTGAGGTCTTGAGTCTGTAACTTTCTACTTCATGTACTTTATCCTTTTTGTAATAGATAAGGATGTGAGCTATGGCATGTCATAGTCACTAGTCAAAAGCCAATTTGCCTTTTGACTCTATAATTGATTTTGTTTTGTGTCTAGTCAATTGTATCCAGCCGGCTTTCAAAGTATAGCCGGTTGTAGGATGTAGTATAAGTATCTCATGTTCTTGTATCTCTCCATTATGCTTTGTAACACTTGTAATAGAACATAGAGAAAGCAATATACTGCATTCTTGAAAACCATATACTTGTGTTTTGTCTCTTATTACTTGTGTTCTTAGTATCTTATTGTGGTTAATCCAGTCTTACCATTTGTTTAAGTTTTAGTTAATCTCTTCTTTGTGTTGTTGTGTTGTAATTGACCCCTTCACCGGTCCTGCAATAACTAATAAGCAAGCCATCTATAAGTGGCCCAGCAAAGTTCAACAAACCCATATGTAAGTCCTTAAAGCCTAACTAAACAATGTTCATCTTCACAATCAGTTGATTTTACAGGAAACTCAGTCCAGTTTGGAGATGGGGTACAACTATTGACCTATAGTATAGGGGTTTCGACAATTGGTATAACATAAAGTAATACAATACCAATTGATGATACACCTACACAAGGGTTTCGATTGATTCAAGGAGTTTACCAAAGAAATTCAACAGTGGATGCATAAGAAGTGCAAGAGCTGTATGAAAATAATCAAGAATTGTTGTTACTTGATGATGAACCAACCACATATGAAGAAGCAGCAACTAATGAATCATGGAGAAAAGCGATGGAGATCGAGTTGAAGTCAATTGAAAGAAACAACACCTGGATGTTAACCAAGTTACCGCCAAGTCAAAAGGCAATTGGTTTAAAATGGGTGTTCAATCTTAAGAAGGAACCAACAGGTAATGTCATCAAACACAAGGCTCGACTCATCGCTAATGGTTATGTGTAGAAGGAAGGTGTCGATATTGAAGATGCGTTTGCACATGTTGCTTGCCTAGAAACTATAAGGGTGTTATTAGCAATTGTTGAAAAAGAGAATTGGTTATGCATCACATGGATATAAAATCAACTTTTCTGAATGGTGAATTACAAGAAGAGGTGTATGTGAAACAACCGGGTGGCTTCATTGTTGAAGGAAAGGAAGAGCACGTCTATCGATTAAGGAAGGCCCTCTGTGGATTAATATAGGCCCCAAGAACGTGGCAGGTACGACTGCATGAGTCGCTTACAAAGTTAGGATTCTCGAAATTTGCACAAGAGCATGTCTGTTTAAGGTACATAACCACAATTTGATTATTATTGTTGGTGTTTTTGTTGATGATCTTATAACTACCGGTTAAAATGAGAAAGGAGTGAACGAGTTCAAACAAAAGATGATGGGTGCGTTTTAAATGAGTGATCTTGGATTGTTGATGTGCAATTTGAGGATAGAAGTCTGTCAAAAGAAATATGATGAGTGGGCGATTGAAATGAATGATCTTGGATTTTTGACGTTCTATTTGGGGATAGAAGTCTATCAAAAGGAAGATGGTATTGTGATAAGCCAAGCAGGTTATGCTGAAAAGATCCTCAACGCAACCAGAATGGTAAATTACAACAATACAAAGTGTCCAATGCAACCAATGTCGCAGTTGACAAAGGACCAAAGTGCAAAGACAGTTGATCCAACAAAATACAGACAAATAATTGGGAGTCCCATGTATTTAATTCACACATGACCAAATTTAAGTTATGCAGTGGGTGTTGTAAGGCAATACATGCCAGATCCCAAGGAGTCCCATCATCATGCAGTCAAGCAAATCTTAAGATATAACAAAGGGACAAAATGCTTTGGCTTGAAGTATTGTAGGGGAGGAGATGGCCAAATTGTAGGGTACAACGATAGTAGCTATGGTATTGACTTGGATGATCGACGAGGCATAATAGGAACGGTGTTCTATTGGGAAATCTAATAACATGGGCTTCTCACAAACAACAAATTGTAGCTCTTAGTTCGTGTGGCTGCAGCAGCAATGGCTTGCCAGGGACTGCAGTTGAGAAACTTGCTTAGCGATCTTCTAGGAAAAGAGTCTTAGAAGGTTAAATTGTTTGCTGATAATGTAGTTGTCATTGCCTTAATGGAAAACCTAGTCTTTCACCAGAGAAGGAAGCATATAGATACAAAGTAGCATTTTATACGCAAAGGTGTGGAAGGAGGTCGGATACACGTGGAGCATGTAAGTAGAACATTGCAAAAGGCAAATATATTGACTAAACCCTTGCCACGGATCAAATTCGAAGAGATGAGGAGCCTTATTGGAGTTGAAGACTTGGCGGATGAGGTTAACACTAAAGGGGAGTGTGTTTCTTAGTGTTGACCCCGTACATCATAGCTCTTAGCTAGTGTTGAGCGACAATAAAGTAGGAAACGTGTAGAAAAGTTGAACAAAGAGACATTGGAGCAGTTTAGAAGAATCTGGGATTATGAACCAGTTTTTAGATTAAAGTTGTTTGTTTTTAACTATAAATAGAATAGTCTATCAGCTTTATTATTCATCAATCAAATTATTTATCCTTTGTAAGGGGTGAAGTGAATCATTCAATAAAGCTCCAACCATTCGACTGAATTTACTTGTTCAATAATTGTTTGTTCTTGTTTGATACCCAACATTATTGTTCGTTAGATTTATTCTAATTCTTTTCATGCCCAAAAATACACTTTATCATCTAGAAGTTCACATGTGACCTTGCGAGAAAATCAACTTTTAATCTAATTTTAATGAAACAATTCTAGGAAATTTAATTCTGAATGCATTTTTAATGTTGTTTGATAGCTCCACCCCAGCCAGCTCTCTGCTCCTTGGATCCCGACAGACGTTGCCGCCTTTTGTATCCCGCTACCAAGATCATTGTGCCCATGCCCCTAATGGAACCCCCATTACTTAGGGTTTTGCCCTTAAGAAATTTTAGGTTTTAATGCCGAAAATCACAAGAAAACATACATTTTGCACCTATTGGCTTGTTTGATAAGTTTTATGATTGAATTGGTCAAGTAATCAATCTAATTACATAAAACATCTAACAATGTTAGCTACTTTTATAATCCTTTTTAAGGACGAATAAAAAGGATAATATCAATATATTTGATGGTAATCTTCTCCTCTCTTGCTTGATTTCTTAAAATAACTGGTTCGTCTCAAGTAGAACTGTATCTGTGTTTTCTTGAAATTCTTCTCCTTTTTGCTTGATTTATTGGAAGATTTGATTTGTTTCAAATATAACGATATCAAAGTATGTGTTCCCTGTGTAAGAAAGGTTCCTTCTACTATGGAGACATAGCTATAGAAACACGTAGATTTGATCACTATACTTGTTTTTTAATAAAGTGATTCGTTGAAAGATAGAACTTAGTTGATTCTTTTCACGTTTTAAAACTATAAAAATGAAGTAGAATAAAAACACGGGGTTGGAATATAGAAGTTTCTTGTTTAAACTTTAAAATGATTGAAATACAATTTTGCATCTTTCAGATTTATCAACATAGTATATTTTAATCTATTATAAAAAATGTATACATTTTTATAAGAAAAGCTATGATCATATTGTTATGATGTGTGCCCAAGTATAGAGCAACAAACAATATTATTTTTGTAGGTTCATGATCGTTTGTCTATAGAATTCACTAAAATAGTTATAACTTGGGTTAAAAGTCTTTGTTTTGGGTTTAGAACAACTCAAAATGATCGTTATGGATTGAGGAGTACTTTTTTAAAAATGTCATAAGCGGTTTGGATCGTTGTTCCAGCACAAAAACGGTTTATTTTATGAGTTTTTTTTCTTTTTGTCTTATTTCTACTTTTAGCTAGACTTTCTTTATGACCTAGTTTTTAGCGGTTTATGTTTTGAGGTTCATTTGACTTTTAGATTGTTTTTTATATTCATGTAAACATTGGGAGTTAATCAGTTTTAAAGTTTATAAAAAATCAATTTTCTCCTGATCAAAAAGTATGTGTTAGTGCATTAGTAACCTAACTATTGTTATTCTGTGAGAATCAAAGATAGTTAAAATAATTGTTACTCATATTATTTGTGCATCAATAGTTTTAGTTTGTTACCTTATGCTTTCGCCTACCTCTGTTATCTGATATCAAACTATGTAAATTGTATCTTAGCTTATGAAGGATCTGTATAGCATTTTCTTTTTCATGATAAAACCATAAACACTATTAAAATGTTTCTTTCCTAGGGAGGAAACTTCAATTAAAAAGACTAATATATATATTCTAAAATAGGTTTTTAGGAGTTTTGATATATGATTAGATTTTATGGAACGTAATATAAACGTACAATACAAGATTCTATATAAGATTTAATTTATATAAGAGATATATCAATGACTTTTTTAATATTTTTCCTTAAAAATTTAACATGTTTCAAAATTCTTCGCGATAAGATAAATGAGGGTGAGAATGTCACTTCAATTATAATTCTCATACCTTGTTCCCCAAGAAATCCCTATTATAAATAACCCTAAACCTAGATCTGCTTGTAAAACCAAAATTTAACTCCAATGGAGCACAAGATTTGCAGCTTGTTAGGGTAACAATCGAAGAAAAGAAACAAGAGCTTTCTCACACGATGCAACAACTGTTCGAAGCAATGTGTTGCAAAGAGACGCAAAAGTTCTTGAAATCAAGTGGGGAGGCTGAATTCAGAGATTGATCTGCTCGAACACACGGCTTATGTGATAAGAACAAATCCGGTTACTGGTTGTCAATCGAATGGCTTGTGTCATGGAAAGACAATGCTGATGGAGAAGACTCTGAAGTTCATGTGTTTTTTGTTTTATACTTTTAGTTATGTTTTTTTCACGGTTGCTTTTGTCACGTTTGGTATGATAACTAATGTTATACGAAAACTCAACCAATGGTAAGTGAACTTCCCAATTATCCCGAAATCGATCACACAAGCTCGTAACATATCTTCCAAAGTTTGAATACTACGTTCACTTTGTCTATCGGTCTGCGGATGATAGGCAGTGCTCATATCTAGGCGTATACCCAACGATTTCTGCAATGATTGCCAGAAATGAGACGTAAAACGAGCATCCCGATCAGAAATAATCGAGATTGGCACACCATGTCTCGAAACTACCTCTTTTAGATAAATTCGAGTTAAGTTGTCCATCATGACAGTTTCCTTGATCGCTAAGAAGTGAGCTGACTTATTGAGTCGGTCCACGATTACCCATATCGTGGTCACAACCACTAGGAGTTCTGGGCAACTTAGTGATAAAATCCATGGAAATTGCTCCCACTTCCACAAGGGGATCTCCGGTTATTGCAATAACCCAGATGGTTTCTGATATTCGACTTTAACCTAAGAACATGTAAGACATTTGCTCACGTATGTAGCTACGTCAGCCTTCATATTAGGCCACCAATAGTACGCCTTCAAATCATGATACATTTTTTCAGAGCCAGGGTGTATGGAATATTTAGACTTGTGTGCTTCACTCATAACCAAGTCTCTTAGATTTCCATACAAAGGCACCCATAGTCTATACATGAAATACCGAATTCTATCGGATTTGACTTCCAACTGTTTATCCATCCTTCATAGAGATTCAGATTTAATGTTCTCACCTTTCAAGGCTTCCGTCTGCACTCCCTTAATTTGTTCGGGCAAGGGAGTGCTAATCTTCAATTTTAGGGCACGCACTTGTCGAGGTTTTGAGGTTTCCTTTCTACTCAAGGCATCGGCGACTACATTCACCTTTCCCGGGTGGTATTTAATGGCACAGTCATAATAGTTCAATAATTCCACCCAGCGTCGTTGCCTCATGTTAAGCTCTTTCTGCTCAAAGATGTGCTGAAGACTCTTGTAATCAGTGTAAATTTTGCACTTGGTACCGTATAAGTAATGTCTCAAAATCTTCAAGGCAAAGACCACTGCTCCTAACTCCAAGTCATGAGTAGGGTAGTTCTTTTCATGTACCTTCAGTTGTCACGAGGCATAAGCTATCACCTTGTCACGTTGCATCAGGACACAACCCAGTCCTTGGATAGAAGCATCACAATAAACTACAAAATCATCACTTCCTTCGGGTAATGCTAGTATTGGTGCGCTACAGAGTTTCGGCTTCAGCAACTGAAAAGCAGCTTCTTGACTCTCACCCCATTTATAGGTTGTTCCTTTATGGGTCAAAGCTATAAGAGGATGAGCAATCTTTGAGAATCCCTCAATGAAATGTGGATAGTATCCTGCCAGACCAAGAAATTGCCTTATCTCACTAGGCGCCTTGGTACCGACCAGTTTCTTATCGCCTCAATCTTTGCAGGATCCACATGTATTTCCTTCTCGTTAACAATATGACCCAAAAATTGCACTTCACGAATCCAGAAATCACACTTGGAAAATTTTGCGTACAATTGTTCCTTTCTAAGTAGTTCCAGAATTAGACGTAGGTGCTCCTCGTGTTCCTCCTTGGTCCTAGAATAAATCAATATGCCATCGATAAAAACAATAACAAACTGATCGAGATAGGGTTTGCACACGAGATTCATGAGATCCATGAACACTGCTGGTGCATTAGTTAACCCAAAAGGCATGACCAAGAACTCATAGTGACCATAACGAGTACGGAACGCGGTTTTGGAGATATCCTTTTCTCGAACTCTTAGTTGATAATAACCAGATCTCAAATCAATCTTCGAATAATAGCTTGATCCCTGAAGCTGATCAAACAGGTCGTCGATACGAGGTAACGGGTATCGATTCTTGACTGTGACTTTGTTCAACTCCCTGTAGTCGATGCACATTCGGAATGTGCCATCTTTCTTCTTCAAAAAGAGAACATGCGCTCCCCATGGCGATGAACTCGGTCGAATAAACCCTTTATCCAACAGCTCCTGAAGTTGTGTTGATAGTTCTTGCCGTTTGTAGGGTGCTAACCGATAAGGTGCTCTCGCAATCGAAGCAGCTCCGAGAGTCAAATCGATCTGAAATTAAACTTGACGGTAAGGTGGTCGTCCAGGCAGATCCTCTGGAAACATCTTTGGAAAATCACAAACCACCAGAATATCCTCTACTTTCTTTTCCTCCTGTTGCTGGTTAGAGACGAGAGCTAATATGGCTAAGTGGCCCTTGCGTAACCACTTCTGAGCCTTCATGAACCATATGATGCCTATCACAGCACTACTCTTCTCGCTCTTAACCAAAAGCTTTTCCCCATCTACCATGGGAATACAAATGACCTTCTCATGACAAATCACTTCTGCTTGCTTATCGGACAGCCAGTCCATGTCTACGACCATATCGAAACTTCTTAAGGATATGCGTAACAAAGATTTGCTTACCATCAGCCAACTGTACAACGTACTTAGACTCCAAGACAGAAGGCATATCACTTAAAGGCTACAGAACATAGTAGAGATAAAACTCCTATGAGCTCCAGTTTCAAATAGTACAGAAGCAAAACAACCATTAACAGGAAATTTACCAGTAACAGTAGTAGGAGCGTTTAGAGCCTCACCTGAACCCATGACAAAGGCTCACCCTTTAGCTCCACCATTGTTGCCATCATTGTTGTCACCATTGCCTCCATTGTTATTGTTGCCACCAATCCCATTGCCATTCCCATTTCTTTGCAGTTGAGGACAATTTTTCTTGAAATGCCCTTCCTTTCCACACTCAAAGCAACCCTTTGGTGTTTCATGGGGCTGCTGAGGCTGTTGAGGTTGTTGAGGCTGTTGATGTTTCTTCATCAGTTCTCCATGACAATCCTTTGCCACATGTCCAACCTTCCCACAACACCGGCATCGAAAGCTATCACACCTGCGAATGTGGTGGTAGTTGCATCGTTTGCACTTTGGGTTTTTCCCCACACATCCACTTGGTCCTTGAGATGATGATGATGTTTGGTGGAAGTTGCGATTGTTATCAAACCATCTCTGCTGATGTTGTTGTTGAGGTTGGTGTTGTTGAGTTTGGTTACCAGATGACGATCCTTTGCTGGCGTTGTTCTCCCACTTGCGTTTGTTGTCAAGCACGCTAGCCATAGCACCCCGCTTGGGTAACTTTCCTTGCTCTATAGCTTGATCAGTGAGCTTCTGAGCTAGTCGAGTAACTCGTTGTATAGTAGGAAGATTTGCAGCAGTCACCATACTCTGAATCTCCTGGACTAAGCCACGTAAATAGAGCTTAATATGTCGGCTCGGCGGGTTAACCATACCAGGACAAAGTGTAGCTTGCTCATGAGACCTAGTAGTATAAGCCTCAATGTTAGACCCTTCCATCTTCAATTGCCAAAACTCAGCTTCCAGCTTTTGAACCTCATCGTGGGGGCAGTATTCTTCTATCATCATTTTTTTTAATTCCTCCCACGATAGTGCATTTGCCATTGCCTGGCCAAGCATTTGTACTTGAGCATTCCACCACGTGAGTGCTGCACCTTCCAGGGTTCATGTGGAGTATTTCACTTGGTCCGCCACTAGACAGTTACATTTGGCGAAGACTGACTCAGCATTCTCGAACCATCATACAAGCCCTATAGCTCCCTTGGCCCCGTTTTAGGTATGCGGCTTACAGTCCATGAATGCTTTGTATGCGCTTACAGTCCATATAATGCCTTGTACGCTCGACAAGATCCATCACTCTACCAACCATCTTGAAATTTCCTTTGATAGACATCGATAACCGCCCTCAATTATGGCCATCTTTATCCATAATCGATGCATATCATCCTTTAGTGTGGAGTTCTCATTAGTGAGCACTCCAACTCGTTGACGCTCAGTCTCAAGTGTCGCGGTCAATGCCGCCACGACCTGCTCAATAGGTACATCCAGAGATTGGGAGAGTAAGTGCTGCAAAAGTAGACGCTGACCTGGTCCTTGGTCTAGCAGTAGTCGGCTTTGAAATACGGTCTCTACGAATCATGCGATCTATACAGGCCGGGTAATAACTCCAATCTCGTGGAGGATCGCGCTCAGGTGGCACAAACGTTGATCGCAGTCTATCTCACCACGAGGGTAAGGATGTCGCGGCCAGTCATACACTCGGTGAGGTATAGGTGGAGGGGATTAAGAATGAGCACGCCTTTTTCCGAAAACCCAGGATGATGATGCCATGCTGCAGTGCATGTGATGTATATGCCAATGAGTATATAGTAAAATGGTAAGTCATGAGTAACTAACTAACTATGTGCGATTATAGAATAGTGTGTATGCAATCTAGTTCTCTATAACCAATGGCTCTGATACCAATCTGTCACACCCTCAAAATCCACGCGCGGAGTTTTACTGCGAGGCGTGTGAACAAAGCAGGATCACAGTCACTACTTACCCTGAACGACACTATATGCCACATTCAAAAGAAAACCAACCAAAATTCAAAAGTTTAAAACCATGCAGAAGCGTTTTGCAAAACAAGACAAACCAAAAGTAAATGAATGCATAATATGGCAAACATACGCCATCCCAATGTTTAAAACCCATATATAAAAGATAAACAATTTATCTATGAAATAAAGCCTTAGGATGCATGCTGGACCCGTGTTGTGCTCCTATTGGCAAACTGAGTTAACGACCTGAGAATAGCATACTAAAAATGTCAATACAATGGTTGGTGATTTCAAGAGTTTGCGTTTAACATAAATATTAACAGTTGTATAACATAAGAAGTGTATTGGATAAGATAACTAGTCTATATTCACAAGTAATAACAATAGTGATCTCGCGATCGAAGCTGACTGTGTTTCGTTTGTTGCCTCCCGTCACGACTTACCAGGTCGTGACGATGTTTGTTTTAGGACAATATTGCACCCATTTGACCTCAAGTCACACAGGTGGGGCCTCATCACACCGAGTAGTACTACCCAAGATTTCCCGCTAGTTACCATTATTAACGATCCAAAAGTGTGAGGACTTTTCAAGGTATTAAGCACTATGTTAAAACATACACAACTTATAATAATAAAATAGTGTTTGAGTACAAGTATGCTACCTCCCCGAGAAGAGAGTTTATAAAATAAAAGGGCATGAACTCACCTGGTGTGTAATGATAGTGAATAAAGAGACTCGTGATAGATGCAAAGACAACCCTTCAAAGGTTACATAGAACACACAAGTACATAGTACATGTACACATAGAACCTCAATAATCCTAGGTTAACCTAGTAGACCCGTTTGACCCGTTGGTGACATATTAGTTGAATATAGTTTATCATATATCATAACTTAACATACAAGAGTATCATGCAATTTATCCATGTATATCACATTATCACCTAGGTTCTACCTAAGTCATCATGCCACATTAGATCACATACCTTATGCAAATCTCAACAATCATTATGCTTATATATATATATATATATATATATATTATATATATATATATATATATATATATATAATATATATATATATTATATATATATATATATATATATATATGTATATGTATATAAATACATCACAACAAATAATTCATACGCGAAGACTAATCATGCCCCATATGCCATGTCAAGCCACTCACAACTTCACATCCTAAACCCTACTATCCTACTAAGTAGGGGCCTCAGATCACACGCATGTATGACAATCATAATCATATTCTTCATTTAGTTCATTCCAACCAACATACACATTGACCATCAGTTTCAATCCCAAACATGATCTCCTAATCACTAACCATAATTCATCATCATGTATGATCATCAAAGTCTATACTTTATATGGATCAACCAAACATCCATACAACTCAATTACATATTCTAACACAACAAACATCATCCACAATCATTCTAACATGATCCTAACATCATTAGCATGCCCAAATCATCACATCCAAAGTTCTATAAAAATAAAGTTCCCTTTTGGGAAAGTAACACCCAAAAGTGTTCTAGCATCCAATCCAATGATAATTTCATCAACATTATACCTAATCAAGTTCATAACATTCTTTCTAACATGTTAATCATCTCCAAAACATCCAAATTCCCAAACATCATACATAAAAGTTTCTACTTTTAATAAGTCATGATCAACATCATAATTTGATAGATTTTCTTGCACAATTCAATTAAACTAACACTAAGCATTACATCTAACATCTTAGCATCATCAAATCATGAATTCGAAGAACAAAAAGTTTCCTCTTATGGCAATGTATGAACTAGATGATCAAACCCTAGATTTCTTGCATAATCAACATCATTCAACATTCATACAACCTAACTAACATCATATAATAATCTAACAATCATCAATTTCATTTTCATCAAAATTTCATGGATTAGGGTTCATCTTCATCAAAAACTATGAACAACCAATCAAAACTAACCTTTAGATGTGTTTTGATGATGATTATCACTTGTAAACAACTTGTACTACTTGAAACCACTTGGAATTCGACTTGTGTATGTGTTCTTGGATCAAAATGGTAATGGATGAACGTGTTTGGAAGAGTTGCAGCCGAAATTGGGTTTGGGGGGGGGGGGATTAGGGTTTTATTTAACTACTAAACCCCTTTAATTTATATTATAAAAACCAATCTTTCTAATACTTTTAAATAGTATTTACTACTAAAAACAAGTATTATTAACTAATAATAATAATAATCCTCAACATTTACAACAGTCACATAACACATAGAATATATATATATATATAACACGTTGTCACGTTATCGCGTAGAATTTATAAAATAAACATTTACAATTCTATAAAATCATGAACCACATAATTACAACTAATAATCAACATTATTAATTAGATTATTGTTGTTTATCATAGATTATTATTATTAAGTCACCAACGTTCAACGACAACCAGTGTGTGCCCACGACACATGTATGCAAGACTTAACGGAACTAACGGAGTTTGGTAACAGAAAAATTACCGGATGTCACAATCTTAAACTTAGAATGGGACGGAAAAGGAAGGGATGCCAATATGAGTAGTTGCATGCCATCAGGTATTTTCGTAATGTTAACCGGTATTATGTGCACATGGTACGTGGTTATGTGTTGTTTGTTGATTTAAATACTGATGTAGTCAGGATAGGTAATGCTTGGGGTATGAATAGTAAAGTAAGTGGCTAATCACAACTAGCCACTGTAATTAGGACTTACTATACTTGACATAAACTGAGCTGTTCCCTTGAATGATCTTATTAGTGTTTGAATCTTCCAGTGTGCGTGTAAATGGCTGGTGGTAGATCTTCGAAAGCTTCACGGGGTGGAGGTCGTGGTGCTAAACCGCGACCCAAGAGGGGAAGACCCAGAGTTGAAAAGGTGTCCCTGAAGAACCCGAGACCCCTTATCCGGAGGGTGGTGATGAGAGTGCAAACCTAAGGGCCTCGGTGAAGAGGCAGTGGTTGAAGAAGTCCATCAAGTCATATAGACAATCTTACCGTCTGTAGTGACCGAAGTTATCAAGGCGGTATGGGAATAGGAGAGGAAAGAAAGAAGTAGACCTACGGGCGAAAGAGGACAGCCCGAGACTGAGACGGTTTTGTCTGACAACGAAGAAGAAGAGGACGAAGAAGAGTCTGCGGTCGGAGGCGGCACGAGGCTGTAACTACGGGACATTTATGAGATGCAAGCCCCCTACTTTTGATGGTAACGACACTGCTGCTGCTGCTCTCGGTGGGTGAGGGAAATGGAGGCTGTTCTGATATCAATGAGTGCCGGGAGGACCAAAAGGTGAAGTTTGCTACCCACTCGTTTGTAGACTCGACTCTGTGTCGGTGGGACAATATTGTCCAAGCTGAGGGTAGCCGGGCGATAGGAAGTATGAGGTGGGAGGAGTTGAAGAAGATGGTGATTGAGGAGTCTCACAGGGAGATGGATAAGATAGAGAGAGAGTTCCTGCAGATGAAGGCGGGAACCATGACACACTAGCAGTACACCACCAAATTCAATGAAATGGCATGGCTAGTGCCGGATCAGGTGATGCCTCTGTCTCAAAAGATCAAGAGGTACATTTAGGGCTTGCTGGTGATAATTCGCAGGTATATGATCACCGCCCGGCCAGGCACGTTTAGGTCGGCAGTCGATTTGGCAAGGAGATTATATGATGAACGGGAGGTGATGGTGATTGAAGTGAGCAAGAAGGGTGGTGGCGATCGGAACTGGAACAGGAAAAGGTTTGGTCGAGGTGATGCCTTGACGGGTAACAAAAAGACATGGGTGGATGACCGCCGTGTGACCCCATTGAGTGCGGGGTCAAGGACGTATGGCAAGTGTGGAAGGGAGCATGCGGGGGAATGTAGGTTGGGATCGAACGTGTACTTCAAATGTGGGAAGACGGGGCACATCACAAAGGATTGTCGTGCGGGCAGATGTTTCAACTGTGGGAAGAGTGGTCATATGAGTAAAGACTGTAAGAAGCCGAGGGCTGAGGGATCCGGGGAAAAGAAGACGGGAAGTGAAGGACCGAGGGCTAGCCCCAGGGCATTTACTATGACACAAGAGGAAGTTAGGACGGACCCTGATGTCGTGTTCGGTACGTTTCTAGTGAACCAAACTTTAGCTTTTGTGTTATTTGATTCAGATGTCGGTAAAAGTTTTATTTCTGCTGCTTTCTGTGCTAAGCTGCCTGTTAGTAGTAGACGTGTTGATGCACCCTTCCATGTAAAAACTACCATAGGTAAGTCTACCAGGATTTCTGAGATGAAAGACAATTGTGATGTGGAACTTGAGGGTCATAAGTTTTCTGTTAGACCGTTCGTGATGACCTTAGGTGGTTTCGATTTGGTTCTTGGGATGGATTGGTTGGCGGACTTCAAGGCGAACATTATGTGTCGCAAGAAGATGATTCGTTTGGCAGCGCCTGACGGGAGTTTGGTAACTGTTTATGGGGATCGAGTCACGGCGATCCCAAAAGTAATCTCAATGGCGGTGGCGGAAAGTGTATGAGGCGTGGATGTAGTGCCTACTTGGCTTATGTAAAGGATGTGGATACGCCAACACCACAACTATCCGATGTACCGGTTGTGTGTGACTTTCCAGACATGTTCCCAGAAGACTTACCAGGAGTGCCACCTGACAGAGAGATCGAGTTTCAGATCGATCTGATACCGGGTGCCCAACCAGTAGCCAAGGCACCGTATCGGTTGGCTTCGACAGAAATGAAAGAGTTAGTGGAGCAGTTGCAAGAGTTGCTTGATAAGGGGTTCATTAAAACGAGTATCTCTCATTGGGGTGCTCTGGTCCTGTTCGTGAAGAAGAAAGACAGTAGTATGAGGATGTGTATTGACTACCGTGAGTTGAATAAGTTGACAATAAAGAACCAATACCCCTTACCAAGAATTTATGACTTGTCTTATTAGCTTCAAGATGCCAGTTGGTTTTCAAGGATAGACCTTCAATCGGGCTACCATCAGTTGAAGGTGAAGGAGCAGGATATCCCTAAAACAGCTTTCCGCACGCGTTATGGTCACTACGAGTTTTTTGTTATGTCTTTTGGTTTGACCAACGCGCCAGCTTCTTTTATGGATCTGATGAATCGAGTGTGCCGGCCGATGTTGGTAAATCAGTGATTATGTTTATTGATGATATCCTGATTTATTCAAAGAATAAGGAGGAGCATACCGGTCACATTCGGGAGGTTCTGGAGACGCTGAGGAAGGATAATTGTACGCCAAGTTCTCCAAGTGTGCATTTTGGTTCCGTGAGGTTCAGTTCTTGGGTCATGTGGTGAATCCTGACGGGATTATGGTGGACCCAGCAAAGGTGGAGGCAGTAATGCAATGGAAGTCTCCAAAGTCGCCATCCGAGATTCGTAGCTTCATGGGATTGGCAGGCTACTATAGAAGATTTATCCAAGACTTTTCTAAGATCGCTTCTCCACTAACTAAGTTGACCCGAAGGATGTGAAGTTTGTATGGGTCAAGCTCAAGAGAAGGCATTCGAGGAATTGAAGATGAGATTGACTCAAGCTCTTGTTCTGTCATTACCTGATGGAAGTGAAGATCAGGTGGTTTATTCTGATACTACCTACTCGGGGTTGGGATGTGTGTTAATGCAGAGAGGAAAAGTTATAGCCTATGCATCCCGACAGTTGAAGGTTCATGAGATCAACTACCCTACTCATGACTTGGAGATAGCAGTCGTGGTCTTTGGACTAGAGATTTGGAGGCACTATCTTTACGGGACAAAGTGCATCATTTTCACTGACCATAAGAGCTTGAAGTACTTCTTTGAGCAGAAAGATCTGAACATGAGGCAAAGACGATAGTTGGAGCTTATAAAGGACTATGATTGCGAGATCCATTACCATCCGGGCAAAGCCAACGTGGTGGCTGAGGCCCTTAGCCAAAAGGAGAGGCCCGAGTCGATACGGGTGAAGGCATATCAGCTAATCATGACCTCTGACATGATGAAGCAAGTTAAAGAATTTCAAGATGAGGCATTGAAGGAAGATCATCTTAACTCAGAAACAATGAGAGGTTTGGTTGGGGAATTGGGTGAAAACACACTTGATGTTAAAACCCAATTTGGACAAGTGTGGATTCCTTGTTTTGGGGATCTACGGATGAAGATTTTGGATGAAGCTCACAAGACTTGATATTCCATTCATCTAGGTGCCACAAAGATGTATCAACACATGAAGAAGGATTATTGGTGGCCGGGTATGAATCAGGACGTAGTGGAGTATGTGAGTAAATGACTTACTTGTCTACTGGTGAAGGACGAGCATCAGAAGCTGTATGGGAAGATCCAACCATTGGATATATCGGAATGGAAGTGGGAGCACATCACCATGGATTTCATTATGAAGCTGCCGCGTACTCCGAATGGGTATGATGCTATATGGGTGATTGTTGACCGCTTGACGAAGAATGCTCACTTCCTACCGATCCACGAGATATATTCATCTGAGAGGTTGGCTGATCTGTTTATCAAGGAAATTGTAACTTGTCATGGTGTGCCGGTGTCTATTGTGTCTGATCATGACACCCGGTTCACCTCTAAGTTCTGGAAGAAATTCCACGACGCCATGGGGACGAGGTTACATGTTAGCATGGCTTATCATCCCCAGACTGATGGTCAGTCAGAGAAGACTATTCAGACATTCGAGGACATGCTTCGGGCATGTGTTATTGATTTTGGAAGAAGTTGGGATGACTACTTACCGTTAGCTGAATTCTCATACAACAACAGTTATCATGCCCGCATTGGTATGCCACCTTATGAGATGCTATACGATAGAAGATGTAGAACACCCGTCTGTTAGGGTGATATTGGTCAAAAAGAACTAGGGAGCATTGAGGTAATCGAGGCTATGATTTAGAAGCTTGAAAAGATCAAGGCCTTCATGAAGGCAGCCAAAGATACACAGAAGTCGTATGCTGATAAATGACGTAGACCGATTGAGTTCCAGGTGGGTGACCGGGTTATGTTGAAGGTCTTACCTTGGAAGGGTATTATCCGATTCAGAAAGCGGGGCAAGTTGAGCCCGAGGTACATAGGTCCTTTCTGAATCATTGCTTGAGTAGGAGAGGTGGCCTATAGATTGGAGTTACCAGATGAGTTAGGTGAAATTCACCCGACATTCCACGTGTCTCATCGAAGGAAGTGCTTGGCGGATGAAGACATGATTGTTCCACTAGAGGATATCGAAGTAGAAAAACGACTCAATTATGTGGAGAAACCAGTGGCAATCATCGATTGAAAAGAGAAAAGGCTGAGAAATAAAGTGGTCCCTCTTATTGTACAGTGGAAGCACAGGAAGGGATCCGAGTCTGTTAGGACCTAGTATTTGAACGAAATACCTAGTGATTAGCGTGTAAACCAGATCAAATAGTGCGGAATCCTATTTGATTGGTGATCCAATTAGTGAGAACACACGAAGAATCAATCAAGAATTGAAACTAACGTTAGAAATCGATTGGGAATCGATCTAATGTGTTCTATGAACTTGGAGAACGAATTGTGAGGCTTCTGGACGGCTAGGGTACGTCTGGAATCGTAATTAATCAAAGCTCTCCCTTTTTCACGAATTGGGTTGTATTTATAGGTTAGTATTGTTCATTTGTGCGACTGAACCATTTGTATGGTTCAGTCGTGCGATTGAACCATGCGGTTGATTCATCCGCACGACTGAGTGTTCAGTCGTGCGACTGAGCCAATCTTATGTTACAATCATACGACTGATCCAGTCTCCTGGTTCAGTCGTGCGACTGAATGATTCATATGAAGTTATTCATGCGTATGTTCCATTCGCATGGGCCACTCGCATGAGAACTTCATTCTGTTAAGTTTGAATGTATTAATTAATTAATATAACATTAAGTGTAACAATTCAAACAACCACAAACCTAATTAACCAATTCAACGTCGACTCATTAATGAAATATTAAACATTATAAATATCAAACAAACAATATCATTTCATTAATCATTCCAAGCATTACCTCAGAATCAGACAAACAAGATCTATTACATTCATATCATGATCTAGGGACATACATGTATCAACAAACTCCCCCTTAGACCTAGATCTCTCTAATCTCTTGTTTTCTGTATAACCTCCTTGTATTTCTTGTACTTCTCCTCTTTTGTGACTCCTGTATGAATCTCAAACGCGAAGCAGAGTCGTATAACGTTCTGGAACTGAAGGGCTTGTACAATATCTTGCGTATCATAGAACAGTGGCCACTTGTATAGCGTATAGACATCATTTTCCGACAAGTTTGTAAGCCACATCGGGTCGAATACCCTGATCGTATCCATTTGTCCCTCTTTACTTAGGACTATGACCGCTTCAACTGTTCTCCAATCATAGTACCACCACTTAAAGTGTGGAGTGAAATCCTATAGCATTTCCTGAGTGGGATTCTTGACATTGTGCACGGAGGATTCCACTTCAACACTATCTGGGCTTGCCAGTAATGGCATCAACCTCAGACCTTCTGATATACCTAGTAGGCTGTTGGGGTCTGAAGTTAACCCATCTGGTGTGGTACTCCTTCTTTAGGGCAGCCTCAAACTAGCCTGACATCTTCCTCGGGTCAGCATACAGAAGCTTTAGTTTGGCCAGCTGGTTGAGCTCAAAACCTGGTAGAGTCTTCAGATCATGTGGGAATCTGAAGTACTCTATGCTCTATTCTCTCTTAACCGCATAAGCATTAAGATCCTCAAAATACGCCCATGCTATGATCCTTCCTGACACCTTGTGATGTTTCTTGACTCTATAGAGTTTGGTGTATGAATCTTTCTTTGGTGCAGTACGTTGGGCTCTAACTTCTTCAAAACATGCAGCCCACTCAGCCTTTCGAATGTCGACATCATCATTTGAGGCTTGGGCTGTTCCTACTGCTTTCTCTATTTCTTGCTCCATCTTGTTCAACACCTCAAAAGTATCACTGACAAGGGATTCACCCAGATTGGGGACCACATTACCCTCATTGTTAGCGTACTGAGGATAATCCTCGGGAGTGACATCTTCAATATCGACTTCATCAACATCGTTGAGCTCTTCGTCACTAGTCGAATCGCATGTTGGAGCATCTTTCACTATCTCATCTGGATTTAGCTTGAAAAGCTCTGCCAGTTGCTCGTTTGATAGGTCATGAATTATTTCCCCTTCTTCAGGGGTATAGTTCACTGACCTCCTGACAATCCCTTGCAGATCAAGAATCATTGTTAGCTGAGTCTTGACCTGCTGAAGGGGAGCAACATCAAACTTATCTCTTTGGTAATTTGGATCTGTTTGATTTAAACATTCAACACATAAGTCATTAGTAATTAATGAAACAAAAATGCATTCACTTAATATAAACATTCAATACATCGTTTTCAATACAGGATTCAAATACAAAAGTAAATAAATACATAAACATCTAGTCTTTACTTTTATCCTGTATCATAGTCTCATCACTTGGAGGAGCAGAAGTAGAAGCTAATTGATCTTGTCTGTTCTTTGACCTTTTCTCTTGACCTGTAGCAGAGGCCGATGCAGCTGCATCCCCTCCTTCTGCTTCATCATCATCGTCTTTCTCCTCTGTCCTATCTTCTTCGGTTTCTTCATTCTCCTCAGTATCACTCTCAACATCCTCATCATCATCTTCATCATCATTATCTCTGTCCCCTTCCTTGATCTTCAATGGCTCCTCCTTAGATCCTTTCAGTTTTAACAAGATAGTCTTCTTTGCCTTCTCCAACTCCTCTATTTTCTTGCTTGATGTGACACTATGTGCTTGGAGTTGGGCTATCTTGGTGCTCTGAGCAGCAATCTGTTGGGCCTGCTCCTCTATAACTCGAGCCTGCTCTGCAATTTGGTGAGATTGTGCAGCAGGCAGGTCAGTAAGCTGGCGGATCTAGGCTGCCTTTTCCTCATCTGTAGCCAGTAAGCGCATCACCATTCTGTTAAGCGCAGACAGCTGTTCCTCTACCCCAATTGGAGGTAGAGGTGATCCATAAGTATGTGAGGGATGGGTTGAGGGTATTGCTTGGTGTGAAGTGGTGGTGGTGGTGGCTGTAGTAAAGATAGGTCTATGAAATGATGGAGGTGATGTAGGAGTAAAGGATATGGTGGTGGATGGAATTTGTGTTGTTGTGGGAAGTATGGTGGTGGCTGTGGTAGCTGTGGTGGATGTGGTGGATATGGTGGATGTGGTTGCTGTGGTGGCTGTGGTGGATGTGGTGGATGTGGTGGCTGTGGTAGCTATGGTGGATGTGGTGGCTGTGGTGGATGTGGTGGCTGTGGTGGTTGTGGTGGTGAGGAAGGTCACCCGACGCTTCTTCTTCTTCTGACCATGGGGTTTAGCCATCCTCTTCCTCCTCGTCCCCGTTGAGGTGGAAGCTCCCCCTACAACCCTGCCTGCGGACCCCGGTGCATAGCTTGGGTCAGTTTCAGAGTCTCCGGAGTCTCTCGGGTGTTCACCAACCACCCTTAGCCCATGTTCTGTGGGAAAAACTTTGCTTCCCACAGTTCGTGTTAGGGGCTCCTCATCCGACTCATCCTCCTCCTCCGCACCATGAATGAAATCCTGATGAAATCCAGCTGACTCGCTACCTCTCCAGCTGGGACGGACACTGGAGGAACAACATCAGACACAGTGCCTCTAGGTGGAATAGGCATACCGTCTCCAGCATCCCCACTGTCATCATCATTTGAGTCATGAGTGGGTAGAGCAATCTGCTCCACATCAGAGTCACTATCATCGTAGTGCCACTTTCTCTTTGCTGGCACCACGTAGTCATCCCGGGCAAGATGCCCAAACAACCTTCTGACAAGAGCTTTCACTTGTTTCCCCCTGTACACTTTCATCCTCCCCAGGGTAGTATCATCCATCACCTCGAGGACTACCGCATCCTCTTTCTCCTTCGGCAGGGAGGGAAGCTTCTGATCTATGATCATCTGCATAAACCTCGGGTACATACAGAAGCCTTCCTTCCCTTTCCCCTCGATGTTCTCCACCAGATAGGTGAAGATCATCTTGGAGAAGCTGAACGGGTGGTTCAGCACCAATGCAACATACACGTTCTGCATCTGGTCAGATAGCTCATCAAAACCTCCCTTTCTGGAAGCTATGCACTTAAGCAGCACATGCGCAAGATATTTAAACTGGGAACAGAGGTTACTCTTGTTGAGTACCCCAGCATTGATGTCCCCAGAGTACTTGGCTCTAAGAAAGCATCTTCTGACTATGAGGGGGTGTAATCGAGTTGGACAATCAGTGTCATCCCCCAATTGTAATACGATCCTCAGATCCTCCTCTGAGATAGTAATAGCCTCTCCAAAGATGGTACTTCTGATGCAATGACGCTCAGATGATCTATCAACTATAGTGCCTTCCCAGAAGGCTTGCTGAATGGATCGATAAGGAGTACAAGGAGTAGATATGGCATGTGCAATCCTCGATCTCAGTAGATATGTGATGATGCCAAAAATGGTTGTGTTTGTAAGTGATGGGGTCGTGTAGGCTACCTAGATAGCATACCAATCCTACATGACTAACATGCTTGTTTTTGTTCATGTATAACACAATTGTGTTTATATTTGACATATGTATGCGAGAAACTTTTACTACAAAAACTTATCTATATATTGAATTTTTATACAAAAACGACCTAAGTGCCTACTAGGAAATACTATGTTGAATTAAAACAGTATCTAGATAGATGAGTTTAAAACAAAATTCACTCAAAAGCTGACCGAATATGTATTATTAACATGTATAGTTATTAATATGTTAAGTTACATGTCTCTTTTTCAAAGGATACAACTATTTATTGTAAATATATTTCCATTATATATTTACAATAATCATGTTAAGTATAACACACTAAACATGAGAAGATTGATATTCAATTTGAATGAGAAATAGTTTGCACTAGATATATCTGGCTGTTACACATTTCTTCATCATTATAGTATGCTGATATATTATTGCCCTAAAACAAAAGCATATGTATGTATGTATGTTGTAAGGCCTCGTTCCCGGGCACCTCACAATTGGTCATTCATTGCACATAAAACATTTTAAAACGTACATTTATTTTGCAGTGGAATTTAAATCTTTCATTAATAACTAAAAACATGTCATTTCGTTCGGTTACAACATCTGTCTTCATCTCAAAATACAAAGACATGTCAAAATACGGATGCCAGCCTCAAAATGCTCCCAGTAGCTTATGCATCCATGCCTACAACTCCTTAGCATCAACAAATACCTGCCAACTATCATGCATACAAAAGTCAGTGACACTGAGTGAGTTCTAGTTTTTATAATAAAATACTTTACTTTCATCAAAAGCGTTCTTTACTTTATTTCAAATTATACTTTCGTACATGTTCACACATCATACGTACACGTAGATAATATCGTTATTATCTTCATCATTATGCTCGTTAACTTCGTTCATTCAACGTATTTCATTATCTTTCACTGCTCTCTATAGTTCCGGTCAGACTTTACTCTCTTTGTGGCACTCAGCCACGATTACTGAGGTCGAAAGACAAGAGTCTATATTGTACATTATTATGATAATTCATTAACGTTCATTTCATACGTTCGTTTTTTCATACATTATCTTTTGTTCATTACTCTTCATTTCTCGAATCTTGTCTCATGCAATATCCCCGACTCATGCTCGAAAGCTGATGCTGTGCCGGGGCCTGTACACAAACCCCCGACTCACGTCCGAAGACTGACACAACATTGGGATACGCGACAAAGATCCCATATGAGTCAATCACAGGGATTGAACTCTATCCGAGCCTGTTGCAACACAAAGTCGCTCACCTCATACATATGCTTGGCTTTATGCCACACCCTCGAAGTTATACGTAACTCGGGTAACAATCATATGTTTCACCCCCAACATTATGGGTAACTACACCCCCATCGAAATAGGTAACCACACCCCATCAAAATGGGTAACTACACCCACATCGAAATGGGTAACTACAACCCCACCGAAATGGGTAACTACACCCCCACCAAAATGGGTAACAACACCCCCATCGAAATGGGTAACTACACCCCCACCGAAATGGGTAACTGCATCCCTATCGAAATGGGTAACCACACCCCTATCGAAATGGGTAACTACACCCCCACCGAAATGGGTAACTACACCCCCACCGAAATGGGTAACTACACCCCCATCGAAATGGATAATTACACCCCCACCAAAATGGATAACTACACCCCCACCGAAATGGGTAACTACACCCCTATCAAAATGGGTACTACACCCCCGCCGAAATAGGTAACCACACCCCTATCAAAATGGGTAACTACACCCCATCGAAATGGGTAACTACACCCCCATCGAAATGGGTAACTACACCCCCATCGAAATGGGTAACCACACCCCCATCGAAATGGGTAACAACACTGAAGGTCAGTTACAAAGACCGGAACCCTTGCGTGCACATTTTAGGATTAGCTGAACCTCACGCGGTTAAGCTTAAGGCATTTAGAGCCGCGCACTTCACTATACTTCGCTTGCAAGCCTCTCACGTTCTCAATCATTCATTAATGCATGCATTCATTCATTACGTTCCTTTTTTCATTACCTTGCACTTTACGTTACATAATAATTTTATTACATTCATTAACGTTCAGCGCAAAGCCAAGGGAAGACATACATACATAATAAGGAACATACGCATAATCATAAACATACACCATCACCATACATGCATTAACATACATACATAACACATGTCAGACATAAGCCATCACATCATAATCAGGCCTATCTCCCTATATTACCCATTAAAACCACTTAGAAAACCTTAAGTCCAAATTGGGCGCATGGGACCTTCCAGGTGCATGAGCATAAAAATTCTAAGTGTAAAATAATCTGGGCTCATGGGCACTATTTGGGCGCTTCTGCCTTGTTCAGGCGCTTTGCCACTATGCAGGCACATGGCACCTATTTAGGCGCATCACCAACACTTCGCTGTTTTCAACACTTGGGTGCACAGGCACTATTTAGGCGCATGGCCAACACTTGGGTGCACAGGCACTATTTAGGCGCATGGCCAACACTTGGGCGCATAGCCAACACTTAGGGGCATGGGCCACTGTTTAGTCGCAAGGACCACCTCTAGGAGCACGGCCAATACTTAGACACATGGCCAACATGCTAGGCGCATGGGCCACTGTTTAGGCGCATGACTCATTCTTGTGTGCATGGATAACACTTAGGCGTCTGGCCACTCATGCTGGGCGTATGGGCCCCTCTGGGCGCATGGGCCCCTCTGGGCGCATGGCCCCTCTGGGCGCATGGCCCCTCTGGGCGCATGGCCCCTCTGGGCGCATGGGCCCCTCTGGGCGCATGGGCCCCTCTGGGCGCATGGGCCCCTCTGGGCGCATGGGCCCCTCTGGGCGCATGGGCCCCTCTACGCGCATGGACCACTGTTCATGTTCATCAGAACCTTCTGAAATATTTTCAATGCTACCAACATCACCCGATTATCATTCTAATGATACCCAAGGACAGATTTCACATACTAAGGCCATCTAAGCATGCTAAACATCATCACTAACCCATAATCAACACTAAAACATACATACATACGTACATACATACATCTTTTGAACATAGGGCTGAAACTCATGGTTTTATTTGAAAACATTCCTTGGTATGCATAATAGCCCCAAACAAGTTGAAAATCAGTAAAAAAGGGGTTCTAGAAACTCACCTTGAGCAGCCTTTGAGCAACACACTTCCAGTTCGAGACCCACTTTCGATTCACCTCTTGAATCCCGAAAACAAACACTAAACACCAAGAACATCGGTCAAGAACTCAAAACCTTACTGAAACCATCCTTACTAAACATCGGTCAAGCTCATATAAAAGAAGACTTATCTTTGCAGTTGCTTCTTCCTCTTCTCTCTCTAGAACCAGGGCTCTCTCTCTCTTCTTTCTTCCTTTCAGCCGATTGAAGAAGATGAGGGAGAAATGGGCGACGATGCCCCTTTA